>JAHBCN010012205.1:0-27444 GCA_019359885.1 Listronotus oregonensis
TTTTTATAATCAATTTGAAAAGCTTTTTTTTGTTTTATGAAATGTTTTGTATCCTTTATAGTGTATATAGTCGTAGTCCAAATATTCCGTGGTCGTAGGTCTCTGCCGGTAAAAGTACAGTGTCAATTTTTTTGGGCTTTTCTCGATTTTTTGCTGTTCAACCCCCAATTTTGACTTTAGATTCATATTCAGTGGAAACAAATACGCCAGAATATCTTAGTCCGACACCCAGCACACACCACTTTTTTGTGGATCTGTGTTTTCTATAACATGTTGTTAAGGACGAAGGCTGTCCGCCGATGCTCATTCGTTTTCGGTGGTATTTGTACCTGTCATAATATTAATATCTGGATCCTATAGATACTCAGTCGTTAATTATGAATTTTTACATATAATTAGTAGTTTTAATATTTTTCTTTCTAAGAATATGAGCTATAAATGAATAGACTTTAAATTTTATATTGAGAAAAAAACCCTTCTTATCACGTAATAACTTTAGACTAGTAACCAAAATAGAAATATGATCGTATGAGTCAAACAGTTTTCAAAACTACGTCAACTGTCAAAACGATAAAAAAAACAAGTGTCACGATACGACAACTTGTCATTGACCTTTTTTGTATTTTATACCTACAGTATAGTTGAATCAGTATTAAAATAAAAATTTGGTGCCATTTGAAAAGAAAAAAAACATAAAAAGTAGCTAAAAAGGTTTGATGCCATTGCCTTTGCTTTTTATATGGACTATTTTTATGTTTTTTTTCCTTTCAAAGAGAACCAACTTTTTATTCTACTATACTCGAATTCTCCATTTGAATACTTGTTCATCCGAGTACTGTGTTTTCGGTACCCATCACCAGTGTGAAATAGTTAAAGTCAGTTTTTTGGTTTTAGCAATGGTTTATTTCTGGGAAAAATAATTAACTTCTTATTTTACACAACATTATAAAACTATAAATAGAACCGGAACAATAATCGCATTTTTGTCAATTCGGTATTACCGATAACATTCTTGTGGGTAAAACAAAATAATAAATAAATGAAACTAGTTTAAATCCAGTTCGCAATTCTATCCATTATTGGTTTCTTTTGTATTTTTCTTCGGTCGCTTTAGCTTACTTGTTTTTAGGAATGAGCCTGTGAACAATTATGGTCGATATTCATTATAAAACATCGATGTTTTCTAGGGGTGTTAGTAAATTGGGTTCCGACAGGTAGCCAGTGGCGGAACTACGTAACCAGAGCCCCGGGGCAAAAATGAGATTGAGACCCTATCATAGTTTAAAGAATATACAATATATGAGTTGTGTCACTCGTGGCGGCTCTCAAAACGCACCCCTCTTATCCTCGCCTGTCCAATATATTCGTACCAGTCTATGGTGTGAAGCCGACTGATACGCACTGCGCCAGAAGTCGTTTTGCTGTAACCGTGTACTTTGGTATATCGTGTCTCTAAAAAGTTGTTGATAAAGTAGAATAAAAAGCGATTTATCGTTTTTTAAATGCCCAAAGGACCATATTAATATAAATCATATAGATTAAACTATTTTATTGGTAGGTATTTGTATTGAAAATATATTAAACTTTCAAATGTCAAGCTTGGTAAAGTGCTTTGGGATTCACAAATTTGCCAAATATACGACAGAACAATGTCAGAACCGTATTAGAGTTTGTGCTTTTTCAAAAATGGGGATTTTTCAAACCCTTTTAGGTCGCATTTATTCATATGCGATTCCATCTGTAGGTTTACCCAGTGAGCCTGCTGGAAATGGTATTTTTTTTTATTGAAAACTTGAGTAAAATTACCTATGTGTACCTTCTAATGTAAAATTGGACCATCTTTAAAGTATTGGTCTCATGTCTTGGAAATGGCGTCTCACACAACTCTTGGCATTCTTGATTTTATTCAGGGAAGGGCTGTGCTATTCATCCTATTAATGTTTCCATGCCTACAGGAAAGCCTTTTTCTCTCGCCCATGCTTTAAGAAGTTGGCCAGTATAGTTTCACCCCCGACAGCTTCCCATAGAGCGACACGTAGTGTCGTTTTTAGGCATTTTTTTACAGTCTAGCTTGAGAAGCGCAGTTTTTAGCTAAGAAAACCCACTTTGCAATAGGAATATCGTAAATGTCTACGTAAAGTAAGCCCTTATATAATATCAACGTATTTGCACACAGTTATCGCAAATAAATAAATTAAAATAGTTATATTGATAGCAATTAAAATAATTACGTAGAATCCAATTGAGTCTATAAAATTCAGAATGCAATTGGTTGCAACACTAGTGTTTTTTTATGTTGAGAATGTACTTGTGTTTTGAGAGGTTTTGTGGGGAATCAAAATTGCATCATATTTTGAAATGCGAAAACATACTTGAAATATGCACTGTCACAATTTTATTAAAAATACGTTCATAAAAATAATTTTCTATTCTGAAACCTAATAAATTCCTAAATTGTTTACATTACAGTTACATATATCAGTTTTTCATAATGTGCCTCTTATTTTATAAAGACTTTAATGGAAGCATATATAAAATTCTTATCGTGATCTATAATCCAGGATTATTCTCTACAAATTTTAAATTCCTAGGGAATATTTTCCAGAGTTTAGTTCAAGGCATTTAAGATTTGAAGACAAGAAGCTAAAAAGACAAAAGTCTTTTTGTTTATTTGATTAGAATATTTACTATAACTCTTTTAAACATCGGCATCGCTCAATAGGCTGACAGGTCCCCTAAGCTTGAGTGCCCCGGAGCACTGCTCCGCCCAGCCCTCATACGCCACTACAGATAGCAGATTGAATATCTATTTTCATTCCCATTTATCAGTATACAAACTGCCTCCCAGATATCTTAAGGAGGGTATTCTAGCATTTAAGTCCGAATTTAAGGAGTTTTTTGAAGGTCGATAAAAAAATAATATTTTGGTTATCCAATTTTTTTATCATTTACCATCATTTATTTATATTTTAATAATTTCCAAAAATACATATTTTACAAAGTTGTCACGATTTCGTCTTTTCTGGTCATCTGAAAAATAAGAAATGATAGTTTCTTTATCAGTACAAAAAAAAATGTCTCACATAATGGCGGTTTTTCAAAAAAAAAGGTAGGTTTTTTCAGTTATTTTTTAACTTTTCCGAATTTTTAAAAATGGCGAAAATTGATAATTTTGATATTTTTTTGGTTCTTGCCATGAAGGGATATATAAAGAAAATTTATGCTAACTATCAAGAAAATCGGTAAATTAGAACTTGAGATTTTGTAAGAAACGTTTAAGGAGATATTCTTAAATATCTAAATAATAAAAATATGAAAAAAAAATGTTTGATTTTTTCAACTTTTTTTTCAGTTATGACTTACTTATAAACAACTTATAGAGTTTTTAAGGTGCCTAAAAATTGGCGAAAACCGGTGGACGTACACAAGAAGTGCAAATCATTTGTTCTTAGTTCTGGTTATATTAATCTTACCAAAACACTTATATAAAATAAGGGCCCATTCAAATATGTCGGTCTCTTAATTTAAATACAGAGATCTAAAATTAAAATTCTGTCCACAATTTTGTTTAATTTTTTTTTCTGATTTGTCTGTATTACCTTTTATTTTTAATAATATAAGTAGACAGTCAGTAAAAAACCAGCCAACTCAAAAAAGAGTGGACAGAACTTGGTCTAGTTTTAGATCTCAGCACTTTAAGAGGCCGAAATATTTGGATAGGAACTTGGCCCTTTTTGTTTTTAGTGGGATCTCCTCTCTTTTTTCTGAGTTTAATGAATGGAAAAAATTGGGAGGAAGATCTCATGCTTGTAGTTTTTTTCAGTAGACCCTGCGCTGTAAGTAGAACCTTACTATTAGATTGAATAGGAATTATGAAAATTGCTCATTTTAGTGTATTCTAAATCACACCGGATAAAGTCTTGAAGATAAAAGTTTTTTTTGTTTAGTGAATAAAATTCTAAGACAAATTATAACTTTAGAAAGTAAGGTTTAATCAGTTCACAAAATTCTAAAATACCCCCTAAAAATAGGACATTACGGTCCTGTTACAGAGCTTGCCAAAAAAAAATGTGCGGTTTTCAGATTTTTTCTTTATTGTGTCCTAAAATTTAACTACATACCAAATTTGAAGTTTTTGCAAAAGTCTAAAAAACGCCCTGTTCCAGGGCTTCATAGTAAAAATGTGCAGTTTTTAGAATTTTTCCTTTACTTGGGCCCTAAAACCTACTTACACGCCAAATTTCAAGTTTCACTCCCTCGGGAAGTCTCCATAATTTTGATGAGTCAGTGAGTCAGTCTGTAGTAAAATTGACAATTTTCAAAATCGAATATCTTGGAGATCACTTCACATAACTTTCTCATTTTTTTTACAGAAAATTAAAATATTTATGTGAATTTACATACCAAATTTCGTACCTTAATGTGGAACGAGACCGAACTTATGCTAGGAGGAAAACCAGGTTCCGTACAATAAACGGTTTTTTGCGGGGTTGGAACAAACCCTTTTAACTCATTCATACACTGACTGAACACGAAATTTCGGAACTACCAGGACTAACTAACTCCAATGATATTTTTGTTAAAAAATCTAACATAGGCAATGGCAAATAAAAACCACAAAAATTAAAATGCCTATTGTAAGATAGGTAAGTAAAAAATTAAGCCACATTCAAAACTTTTTAAAAATGCAAAAACAAAATCCTTTTTACGTTTTGCTTCGTTAAAATAAATAGGCCCTTAAAAACAACAATGTTTTTTTTTTATTTTGGGATAGTTTTCGAAGGCTGAAGTCCTAATTACGAACGTACTGTGGGTGTCTTAAGTGTGGTAAGAGGGTGTTCATTTACGGGGACTTAAATATTGAAAGATTTGAAGGATAAAAAAAAACATCTGCGGGTAGCAGGTTTTATAGTCTGGACACTCTAGGGATGAAGAAACGTACAAAGTACTTCCACTTTGTTTGTTTCTTCAGGGAGCTCTAGCTGATTGGTAAAAGGATGCCTATAAGTTTTACTACGTGCTGTTGAAAGCTGCCAGAGGAGGAATTTTGCTGACCAACTCTCCCAAAAGAGCGACAGTTCTCCTATAGCCCGTCGGTTGGCCAGAAAAGGAATCCTTCCTGTAAGTGTGGGATCGCTGATAAGACGAACAGCTCTTCTTTGAATGAAGTTCAGAATGCTAAATGTTGTAGGAGAGGCCATTTCCCAGACATGAGAACATTATTTTAAAGAGGGTCTGATCTGGAATACATTAAAGTATACAGATTGGAAGGAGAAATGTATCTAAAGATAAGTATAAGTTCGGTCACAAATGTGACTGCAGAAGAACAGGCTCTTTTAGCTTGTAGGTGGTACTGTCAGTAGATAATTGTAACACTGATGTACATATAAACCTCTTAAAATTTAACTTAATCATTGCTCATTAAGTGATATTACTATTCTAATTACGTTAAAAGCATTAAGACGTATCATAAGTAAAAAATCGTCGATAAAGAAAAATGGTATTTTACAAAAGAAAAATCCGGATTATTAGGATTGCAATACTCCAATCCCGGGTTTTCGGGACCAAAAACTAGCCAAGATCCCGATTCCAAAATCTACTCGGGAGGAGGTTTACACGTTTCCTTTTCGAGTATGGCTTGTTCTTTTTCTTCTTCTTCTTCTTCTTCCTGGGAGCCGTCTTGATTCACTACCGGAGGCAGAGCATCCTTTTGGGCTTTTTGTGCCTAATCTGCCATTATCTTTTATACCAATCCTCCCATTAGTCTTGTTCCTTATACAAGTCTGTATATCCCCGAGACTGGTTGGTTGATATATTCCTGTGGGCTCATTTTCGGTTGCCCAAATAGTGCCTGTCTTTTGTGATTCAACGCTTCACATGCGCACAGTATATGGTAGGCTGTTTCTTCCCCCTCGTGGCACATTCTGCAACATGGGTCCCCATTGTATGAGCCTATCTTGTGCCCTCTTAGGTTATCGTGCCCTGTTAGCAACCCTACTGCTATGCGAAGTATTTTCCTACTTTGAGTAGTTCTTCCTTCGTTCTTTTGGATGGGCCCCTTATGAAGCCTTTTCCATGTCTTATTCTATCGAGGTTCTCCCAGGATGGCTTTTTTACAATGTTAAATCAAAGTTTTATGTTAAATTGAGAAATTAGGTAAAATAAATGATGTTTATGTTTACGCACGAGGTTTTTAAAAACGTACTTGGGATGTGAAACTTTTATAAAGTCGCATCGAAATTTTTATTACTTAAACGCGTATTTTGTAGCATGACTGCCATAATTATGCTAAAAAATTCTAAATAATCGGCTTAAATCTGTAAGCAAGTAGTTGTGCTTTAAACATTATTTTTGGTTGTTATGTGCAAGATTAGTTGTACTTTTAGCCATTTCTTTAGTATGATATTCCATAAATGCATATTGGTTATAATTTTAAACACTATGATTTATCAGTAAAAAACAAAAAAAACTAAGACCAAAAGAGGGTTAAATATCAATGAATTAATTTTAAACAATTATTTTTCGCACAATTTAAACAAATACAAAAAAGGTTACAGTGGCGAATTTACCAGCAGGCTAAGTAGGCTGGAGGCTGGGGCGGCAGATTTGAGAGGCGACAAACTTATTTTTTATGTCTTACAGAAAAAACATTTATATTTATATACCTAAATGTTACTAGAAAATGGTGTAGCCAGAGTTGTTTCATTGGAGGGGATATAAAACCATCAAAGCAATATACTCTAAAAGATGTATTTATTAACACAAAAATTGAAAATTGTTTATAAAACAAAGTCTAGCCGATTCCACCAAGAAATGCCACGTGTGACATTTAAAATACAGGGATTAATCAATAGGTAATTTTACATTTTAAAATATTGTTATGGATTATGGCAACATACACAAAACTAATCACAACTAACCACAACTTTAGCTTCTAAATAATAATTATACTCATTTAAATTGCTAGCCGACATAGTAAAATTCAAAAATAAAAACCCAGGGGGGTCGACGGACCCTTTCTGACCCCCCCTTGCCGGCGGCCTTGGTAATAATAATAATAATAATAGTAACGGTGCGTCCAGAATATTAGCGCTGCCAGTGACAAAGAAAAAAATATGATCTGGGTCCATTTTAAATAAATATTGTAAAAAAGCCTATACCTTTCCTCCTTGTATCTATACTTCGTGGTGGGTTGGTCGATCTTGATTATTACGTCATTAATCATACGGTTTATGCCGAAGTTATTATCAAAAAGTGTTTTTGTAAGAGTCCTCGGAAGCTGTTTTCTAATTGACAGTTGTTGATTGACAAAAACCCATGTTTTTAATAGTATACAGAGTCTTCCAACGAAGACTGGACAGAACTATGTTTGTGGCTTTTCTCTTAAATTTTATCTTGTGTATTTTTTCCCATTGAGTCTAAAGAAATACTTATGCAAATAATTTAAATTGCAACAAAAGCGATACCTACGACATAAAATTTGCATTTTTTTAATGAGGCACCTTATTACAAGCTTTTATTTAACTTGCAATGTTTGTTTGTATGTTTGTTCGTGTCAAATCTTGCAACTGAATTTTAAAACATTTATACTCAACAGATTGAGCTAAAATTTTGCATACACGTTTAGTTTGGATGACAATGCATGGTTAGTTAGTGACGTCATTCTACATTCAATTTGCCGAAAAAATGGCGTACTATTTATTTTTATGCACTCCCAGGATATGGGTATCAAATGAAAGGGTTTGCTGAGAAGAATACAAAAAATAAAATGATATTACTCCAGACCCATTATGACGAACTCTCCAAGAAGAAAGAATAAAATCAAGCTTTTATTTACAAGTAATTAAAAGAAGAAAATAAACTTTAAACTGAATTAAGCCTATCAATTTATCGTATATTATTTAGCATATACATATTTTTTTTTAGTATTACTTATGTCAAGATCAACTGACATATTGTATTCTTGTTTATCTACACACGTAAATCTCGCCACAAGCTTTTATATCATATAAATTGTGTAATCTAATAAATTGGTTGGTGTGATTTAATTTAAAGTTTATTTTTTTCGATACGTTTCAATACAAAAAAATTCATATATATTTTTAGTAATTACAAAATTAATGTATTTATTTCCTCTTTACCAATATGTTTTGAAAATAGTATTTTTGCATATTATCCATTTATGCAACAAAAAGCATTTATTCGGTTTAACTTGTGACATCTACAAAAAATATCGATCGTTCGTCATCACTAATTATTTCAGTTTTTAACATGGAAATATTTTGCTGAATAATTTACTTTTTATAAGCAGGAAATATGAAAACAGAATAGCGAAACTATTAGTCATTCTGCGATCTTATGATAAGTGGAATGAATAGTTAGAAAATAAATAAGGGGTGAGGGTGATTTTACTAGCCAATCGTTAATCGAGGATGTAATTTAATCGAATTTTTTATAAATTCTTTTTTATGCCTTATTTTTGGTCTATTGAAAAAGATAGTTTGGCTAAAGTCCATTTTTCAATAAGCGAATCGAACGAGAGAAAAGCATCGTTTTCGACAGAGACAAAGTTTTTTTTTGGAACAGTCCACAAGACCTGGGACGGATCCTTCAATAAAGAAAACGATTAACGGATCCGGATCCCCTTATAGAAATCGAATTTTCAATACGAATCACGACTCCTTTTTTTAAGAAAAAAAGAAATCGATTCCTATTTATCCGATCACGAATCCGGATCATCTTTAGTTTTTATACTTACAAATGGTAACTCTGATACAAATGATACAACATAATCCAGATGATAAATCAAGCGTCAACCATTTTAACACGGAGCCCAGCCGCGATATATAATTTTAGCCTTATTTTAAAGTGCTGTAACTCTTAGCCAAATTAGTTTTTGGTAAATGTTCTTCAAACTTAAACATGTTAGTGTGAGATCAACATGAAACCACCCTTAATTGGAACATTTTTGCAAACTGTATTCCAAAACTTGCGAGGCTAGATCTTCATACGGTTTTTAAATGTGATTCTTGAGATAACCTCAAGCAACTTATAAAGTTTTACAAGCACCATTTAATAATAATTTCTCTGCTTGCGGAATATAAAAGTGTATTAAAATTTTAAATTCATTTTTATAAGACATCCTAAATAGTAATAATAAATTGTCCCATTTAACAGTCCCTCAGGGTTATCTTAGGGATAACATATTAAAAAATTATCTAGATCAAGCAATAAAAACTTTTAAGATAAAATACAAGTAAAATGTATGCCCGTTTTTGGATACCACGCTCCATGGTTACAAAAAAAATGTTTCATTTAAATGTTGTTTCTCTGAAACTGAAAAACAACATATTTTTGGTAAAAGTCACATGTTAGGTTTGTTTCCTTATTTAAAGATTTTAATAGGTAGATGTTTTAAAATTCTTTATCTTTATTTCTGAAAATCAATGTGATGCTAATTGAAAATCTTAGGTGAAAATTTGGAAATTTAATATGGAAGGTTCAAAATGGCGGATTTTGGCATTTATAAACCTATTTGCTTTAGATTCGGGATATACAGGTTTTTAAGGGTGTTAAGTGAAAATTTCGAAATTTAAACTGGCGTATTCAAAATAGCGGATTTTTGCATTTAAAAGCCGATTTGACTCAAATTGGAAATATAAGGAATCAATTCCTTTTGGATCCAAAAAAGAATCGATTTAGGATCATTTTAAAATTATATAAGGAACTTGGATCACGGATCCTATTTTTAAAAGATAATCGATTCCACAATTACAATTTTACTTGGTTTTTCCGATTTTTTCGGAAAATATAATATTCACCGATGAAAAAGTGTTTCAGTCGTGCTACAATGGGATACTTAAGGTATACAGGCCTTAAGGAACACGATTTGATGAAAAATATACCCAAAAGGACAAAAGTAGAGGGCGATTTTCGATAAATGTTTGGGGGTGGCTGAGTGCACAAGGACTTGGAGTATGTTATTTTATCGAAGAAAGGTTCAGTGCGGAGGTATACATACCATCAGATCATACATCAGATCTACTACAGAATATCATGCTTCCTTTTATAGAGGATCGATTTCCGGACAAAAATTTTATCTTTCAGCAAGATAAGTGTCCCGTTCATACGGCCCGGCAAGTCGACGAATGGATGGAAAAGTATAGTTGGATCATTTTTCAAATGAAAATTCGGTGCCGTTTGAAAAGAAAAAAAAACATAAAAAGTTGCAAAAAACATTTGGCGGCGCCTTTGCTTTTTATAATGTGCCGCTTTCCACAGGTGTCTGTAATAATGGACCATATAAAAAGTAAAGCCGACCGACAATAAAAATTAAATCTTTTTACTACTTTTTATGTTGTTTTTTCTTTTTAAAGGGCACGGAATTTTCATTTTAAAAATGATCCCACTATAGCGTATCAGGGTTTTACCGTGGAACGCACATAAGTAGTCCGGATTTTTAATGTTATGGAAAATGTTTGGGGCTTATTAGTTAAAAAAATAAATAGGGAAAATGAGTTTAGGCCGCAAAACGTAAACGAACTTAAGGATAAAATTTTAGAGGCGTGGAAAAAGTTACGAGGAAATCCGGACTACGCCCGGGCTTTTGGTCCATTCGATGCCTGGAAGGCTAAACTCTGTTTAGCCTTCCATATTAAATTTGTGTGAAAGTATATGTAAGTTTGTTTGAATTTATTAAATTGTTAATTAATTTATTAATTTGTTAGTTTTTATAAAATATAAATATTTTCCTTTACCTTTTGCTTTATCAATAGTAATTAAAAGTAAAACAAGTTAAAAAAGGGCGATTTACAAAAATTCGGAAAAAGTCAAAATTTGACAAATTTTTTGCCCAAGATTGAATGGCCGACAATGTACATAATGTACATTTTAACAGACTTTTTTATGTTAATCATTAGGAATAATTAGGATTTTTTTCCATGCGGCCGCACAGTTCCCATATTATTTATCTCGAGATAGTAAAAGTTCTGTATCCCTAACAATAAATATTTGTTAACATAAACGGCACATCAAACCAGCCGATCACTTATTGAAGAATCAAGATCTTCAGTGTAACAAAACGGCCTATCAAAATTGTTCGTGCCTATCAGTCAAGCTAATAGGTTTATTGGATGCTGCAAAAGAGAGGTCCGCAGTCATTGACGTACTGGCATTTTCTCTTTTTAGGCTTATTTGATGCAATTAATTTTTAATTATTATTTATTTATCCCCTTAAAATATGGATAGTAAAAAGCGTAAATTCTTGATTCTCCCATAAATTTGTCTCTTCCAACAATTGCTTCTATTCCGAAATTATTTTTAAGGTCAAGCAGATAGAGCCTACCCTTTTAATACTAAGAAATCTTTTGGGCTGGATGGCATACCAGCAATCTTTTTAAAAAAATGTGCTCCCGAAGAGCTTAAACCCTGCACGTGTGCAACCTATCTAAAACTCTCCCTTCCAATTATAGACCCATGAACACAAAATAATTTACTAGACAGTAGGGATTCCGTCACAAAAGACACATGGCAGATTTTTTTTGTTTGTCTCACAACTGGAACAAGTCCCTTGAGTTTCTTGGTGGTTCGGGGTGATGCGGGCTTTAACAAACGTCCTTCCTACGTTCTTTCACCTAAAATTTGTGTCAACTTATATGAGTAACTGTAGTTTGTAATGTATTGTGTTGTAATGAGTGAGATCGCTCGGCTTAACATAGTCCTACTCCCACTTTCACATAGGAAAATCTTTTGTTGACCCCTCAATTTCCAAACGTTTCGCGAAGTTGGAAATGTTTCGGCTAGCAAGTTTTTTCATATCTTCCAAAGTCAAAATGCTTCTTCTAGATATGTTTGCCTTTGGCCTGATCGTTTCATGCATTCGCATAATATATGTTTCCCGTTTTTTCTCATCTTGGATCTGTCCGCACTGAGTAATCCCCCCTCAGGAATTAATAAAAATATTGTAAGGTCTGCAAATTATTATTTGCAATAATATATCGCATAGGAGTTTAAATGAATATGATTATTATTTAGAAATTAAAGTTGTGGTATTTTTATTTGTGTTTTTAATTTTATTAATTCTAGACTAGTAAATTGACTTGAAACTTTTTGACCACCTCTACTTTTTTTTCTGGCGGCGGCAATGCACAGTCCCATAAAAAACACGAACATCCGAAAGACTTGACCATAATATTTTTATGTTTTTGGGGTCGCTGAACCCGAATCTGAGGTCAGTTTGACCCCATAAAGTCAGGGTCAAGGGCATTTTAAGGTCAAATCTGCAAAATTAATCGCAACCAAATTTGAAGAGTGTATTCTTATGTTTTTAAGGTCGCTAAATACAAATCCGTGGTCAGTCTGACCCCATCGAATTTGGTTGCGATTTGACATTAAAATGCTTTTGACCCTGATTTTATGGGGTCAAACTGACCCCGGATTCGGATTTAGCGACCCCAAAAACATACAGATACCATGGTCAAGTTTCAGACCTTTAATTTTTTTTGTAGGTCAAATTGCAACCAAATTTGATGGGGTCAAACTGACCACGGATTCGTATTTAGCGACCTCAAAAACATAAGTAAAGACTGTTTAAATTTGGTTGCAATAAATTTTGGATATTTGACCTTGAAATGCCCTTGACCCTGACCTGATGGGGTCAGACTGACCCAGGATTCGATTTCAGCGACCCCAAATACATAAAGATATCATGGTCAAGTCTTTCGGACCTTAGATTAGATTAGATTAGATTATTTGAGCGGAGATGGCAAAAATGACCTCCACCACTGCAACCTTGCCAGATTTATTGTGGTTTCTCCTATCGTTCTTTAGAGTACCTTGTCCAGGCCCGTCTTCTTAACTAGACTCCAGAGTCTTGACACTGGCCACTCCATATATCTTGCCGGTTTTGGCTTTTCCTCACCAAGCCTAGTAACCTAAGCCTACATAGTGCTTCACAGTGGCACCACACATGTACGGCTGTTTCTTCAGCCTCCTGGCAGAACCTAAACAGGCTATCCTCCACCAGGCCTATTCTTTCCAAGTGCTTGTTGAGTTTGCAATGTCCTGTTAGTTGACCTACCGTTATCCTTACGACTTTACGACTGTGGCTCAGTAGGTCCGAGGTAAACTTGGCCGAGCAGGTCTTAAGGAACTGCTTTGCCTGTCGTTGTCCTGGTGTTTGTAACCACCAGCTTTGAAACTTTCTGTCTACCCAGCTCTTGATAGATGCTTTAAGGAGGCCTGCCGAGATTCCACGGAATGGCTCAGGGCCTATCATTTCCATGGCTGATCCTCTTTTGGCTAGGTCGTCGGCCTCTTCGTTACCTGGGTGGCCCTCGTGGCCTGGTACCCAGGCTACCGTAAGTTTGTTTGCCAAGCCGACTTTATCCAGGGCCTGTATACAGTCTCCCACTAGTTTGGAATTAACTTTTGGAGAACTGATGGCCTTTTTTTTTCGTTTGTGGCAGGGCCGGTTTTAACTTTTTGCCGCTCAGAGGCTAATATATTTTTGCCGCCCTAATATGACAATATGTTTTGGATATTAGAACAAAAAATTAAGCATTAAAAAATGTTAACTTCACTAGTAATTCCTATGAGAATTTCATAAACAAATTTAAGAAAAGTAAATAATACAGAAAATTAAGTAACAATTCTTTAAAACAAACAATTTTTATAATATAGTAACGAAATATAAATTAAAATGGTAAAACAAATAAGTCTTTTTTTGAACTATGTATTATTTAATTATAGGCAAAACCCTATACTAACATTTTGCTTCGAACTTTTTTTTTGTAAAATCATTAATTATATTATTAAAATTTACGATTACATTTTTTTAAATTAATCGTAAATTTGCCGCCCATAATATTTGCCGCCCTAGGCTTTAGCCTACTCAGTCTTTGCGTAAATCCACCCCTGGTTTGTGGGGCTATGTTATAATTATAAATAAACGATCGCCAAAAAATTATGTATTTTCATTACGATTCTGACATTTTTTGTAGGTGTTCTTGTGTTTCTGGGTTCTTCAACTTTTAGCGATAACTTAACTTCTGAAACCCCTCGTAGATAAGCTTGAAAATTAAGAGCGTATCGCCACTGTTACGAACAATAATTATTACACCAACGGAAAATAAAGCGGCCCCAATTTAAATTCAAACGGCCCGGAATTCCATCTTGGATTTATCGATGCGTAAAATCAGTAAAATCATATTTTTGGAAGAGAAGTCAATCACCCGGTGCGAATGCTTCATGCGGTATTACGCGGTATTTATAAAGGATGTTTAAATTCAACCAAAAGGAGCCCCAATCGACCTTGATAGACCACGCAACTCTCGAATTAGCAGTTTATTGTGATACGCACCTGATAGTGCAAGAGCTGATGGATTTTCAGTAAACGGTAAACAAATAATGTACTTTTGGATTTTTTTTTACTTAATTTGGATTGTAAATGAGCGATAGCACAAAATGCACTTTGAACGGGAGGCATAGTTTTATTGAAAACGTTAAATTATTTAATTTATACCCTAGGAATTAGGGCTTTGCCGATACCAAATTTCAGATACCGATCCTCCGATACCTTTAATAGTTCAGGAAACGAACCATTTTGCCTGTCAATTTTTTCAAAATGCATAAAATGACTTGAAATTTTAACAGTAGGTAGCGAATAGTCCAAGGATCAAAATCTATATCATGCCGAAGGGCGCCTTTACCTTGGGGGTGGTTGCCAAACCATCTCGGGGGTGGAATTTTTAATATATTTTGATCACAAAAATCGATAGATAAATGATTTCTAAGCAAAAAATGTTTTATGCATTTTTTTTGTAAAATGCATACTTTTCGAGTTATTCGCGATCGAAAGTCGGAGTTTTTCGTCGATAAAATCAACGTTTTTAATCGGTTTTTGCAAATAACTCGATAACTATGCTTTAACCTTTTTAAAGCATTTGCATTTTTTGAGTGCAGAAATCTTTGAAAACAACCCCCTAACTACCACCCTAATTAAAATGAGTCGTAGTCCCTTTTCAATTCTCTTTATCTATGTATTCTTAAATTTTAACCGATTTAAATTGATTAAATTTGAAAAAAATGTAGCTCCAAGTGAAAGTCAAATTTTAGAATTTTAATAAAAAAATTACCTTTTCTTCATATAACTCAAAATAAGGGAGGTGCGTAAAAATTATTAGAGTATCAAATTGCAGCTTTTTAAATTACAAACATTTTGCTTTTTTAAAATTTACTGTATGACGAAAATAAAGTAAGTTATAAACGTTTAAAACGCGTGTGTATAGACTAGCACTACCTTGTTTCAGCCCTTTAAACTTACCCCTTTAAAAAAGTAAGGATTTTAAACAGTTTTAATATATAGGACTAACAGAATGTTTTTTTAAAGAACTTTTTATCACAAAAACTGAAGAAGTTATGCTTAAAAAAACAATTTTTCGGAGCATTTAAAGCGATTCGTGCATGTTTTTAAAAATCCGCGGTTTTGCACTATTTTTGGCATTGTAATATTGTAAGGGAAATTTTAGGCATTTAGGCAGTAAAACCTACGAAAAGCCCCATAGAAAAATTAATATTTTACTTTTAAATTACCACACATGCACGCGATTACTTTTTGAGATACAGGGTGTTTTGAGCTTTTAAAAATACCCATGCTTTTATTTGTAACTTAAAAGAAAAGCCCGTTTCGGATTTTGCTAACACATTCTTTTTATAAGATTTTGTTTTTTTTATTAGATTTAAAATTACACGTTTTTTGTTTTTATGATGCTCAAAGACGAAACGTCAGATTTTAAATTTGATAATACTAACTTGAAGGAGGAAAAGTTTTTATAAAAAAGGGTATTTAATTTTAAATATGTCTTGAAATAAGCACAGGAAAAAATAAAACGATTTTACAAAATTTCTGTTTCGTCCGGTTAATTCTCAAAGTGTACGGATTTTTTCAAATTTCAGAGAGGCATTTTATTGGTCATAAATTTGCGCAACTTTGCCCCCATTTACTTAACCGACCCTGTATCTCCTGTGGTTACCGAGATCCCCATACTTCGACACGAATTTGTATCATCCTGCAATCCTGTATAAAACAAAAGACTTTAAAAGCCTATGTAAATTTTAAAATTATTAATTCAATTTTAATAAGCAAATAATATTCAGACTTATGACCATTTTTTTTTGTTAAATGAGGGCCAAAAACTAACAGAAAAATTAATTTCCCAGATTCCTAAAACAAAGAGAAATATTAAATAAATCAAAATATCATGTATTTTTTATTTTAAATACTTATTTCACTTCAATACTCCAATAATTATATTTATTTAAATTTAGTTTTGTCATGTTATATTTATTCGAGGTTTTATTATTAGGTATTTTTATTACATATTTATATGTTTTGTATAGAGTTGTATAGAGAAAATATTTTTAATAAAGAATAAAGTTTTCGTTATTTATAAATTTCAATTGTTTTAATAAATATGTTTCTTAAACAAAATTTGATTTATAGAAAGAACTAGGTAAATGATGTTGGCGTTAGCATCCTATGCACTTTTAATTTTGGAGTGTTGATTTAGTGAGAATAAAGGACTAGTTTCTTTGTGAACCTTTTTATTTTTTGCGACTATACAAAAATAAAAAGATACACAAGGAAACTAGTAATTAGTCTTTTTATTCTTTATTCCCACTAAACCAACAGCTCAAGAAAGAATTACTTTTGGAGACACTGTGCTGTACCGTTAAGGTACGTTAAATCTTTCATATTATAATATTTTTTCTCAAAAATATAGGCACATAGCTATTAAAATCAAAAAGTTAAAGGGAAGTGGACTTTTAGGCGGGTCACCCTGTACCTAGAGCTGAACCCAATCAACGGTAAGCATAATTAAAAAAATAGCTTTTAAATTTATCAGTCTTTTCTTTTCTTCTCAAACTGAAAAATTATTAATTTGTAACAAAACATATGTTTTAAGTTTAGTCTTTCAAAAATTGCATAATATTTTTTAATTACCATATTCGTCCTTAGTGTAACAATAATTATCTTATTTTTCTCAGAAAAATTGTGATTAGTGATTACCCTAGCTATAAACAAAGAGGGCAGCAGCATTGCCGTCAGGTAAACAAAACGTAAAAGTAATTATCAGGTGGGCACTAAACCCGCATGAAGAATGCGTTCAGTTTTGGTTTGGTCGCACTACTATTACGAAAACAGGTTTCAAATAGATTCCTAGCATGCCACGACTGATAACGAGTTGTTTTCCAACCAATAATAACTATTAAAAGTGCTTTTTCTTGCTGCATGGACTTATTCACTTACTGCGGTATGCAATTGCTGTTATATCAGTGGCGTAACATTTATACTAATCTATTATCAAAGAAATACGAGACATTTTTATGTTACCTGTACAATTAAAGGAAATAGTTTGGGTTTTAAACCAAAAAATACTTAATTATATTGCGCAAGTCCTAACTTTTCAATACCTAATCTTTTCTCGTTCTTCTTAGAGAAAATCTAAAACATTATACTGTTCTGCCAATTTTTTGTTGCTCTTTGATATTTGTTTTGTGTTTTTTTTTCTTCTTCTAATATGTTAAATTTAAATATGAGATCGGTTTGTTCCCAAACTTATTTCGTCCAACGCCCACTTTAAAAATCAGTTATTTTGTAGCGCCCCCCTTTTTTTTTCACCTTAAAAATCTCAATAACATACTAGTCTCGCCTGGAGTTTAATTAAACCTATATTCTAAACGAGACTTTTCTTACCAGAGAGAGCTAATAATGCAACTTTACTGAACTTTTATTGAAAATTAACAATAATCAACATTGAGCAATAATAATTCAACTTTACAGTATTAAGAGTATCGGGGTAGCGGGCGGAGTGGCGGGAGGGCGAGCGAGTGCGATGCGTGCGTGCGGCGAAACGTTACGTCAGTCGTCGATCGGTCGCGAGCCGCGGCTGTGTATTTGGGATTTGTCCCTCCCCGCACCTGCACTCCGCAAAAAAGGACCGCACGAACGTTGACGGATTATAATACAGGATTGCACAAATAAATCGTACAATATTTGTTCGCGCCAAACGTGAATTATAATTAAACCTTCTAATTTTAATTTTATTATATTTATATTTATTATTATATGTGTCTTCTGAGCTGGGGACTTCACCTGCGACACTTGAAGACACGAATATTTTTAAGTGTTTGATACCTATTACTAAATAACTTAAGATATGAATAGCGTTGCGAACGCATTAAAAATAATAAATATTTAATATATTTTTAGTTTATATTTATACAATAAAATAGGATATAAATATGAACTAATAAATAAATGTTGTGTATTTTAATATTAGTGAATTTTAAAATATGAAATAGCTGCGTTACGAACGCATTAAAAATAATAAATATTTTATATATTTTAGTTTATATTTATATAATAAAATAGGATACAAATATGAACTTCTAAATAAATGTTGTGTAGTAGGAGGATTTTAATTTCAGTGAATTTTAAAATATGAAGTAGCTGAAGTTACAAATCACCCATCGCCCCTTTAATCACATCAGCGCCCCTAATTTTTTCTGGACCCCTGACCGCCCACTCTAGGCCTCCAGCGCCCACAAGGAGGCGTTATTGCCCACTTTAAGAAAGACTGGTTTAAAGGTATTACCCATACGCAGAGCTGTCGGTAATTGAATTAAAATAATTGAAAAGTTGTATTCAATTACTTCTCAGTAATTGCATTACTTTAATTCAATTACTTCTACGGAGAAGGTAATTGTATTTGGATTATCAATTAATAGGATAATGTATTCGTAATTGGTAATTGATTTTTACTAATCTCAAGGAATTCAATTACTTGGAAAGTAATTCGATTACTTATAAAGTAATTGAATTACTTAGAAATTAATTCAATTACCTAATAAATAATTTAATTACTACAAAAAATTCAAGTATCTTTCTTTATGGTAAAACTGCCGGAATTTTGGCCAGCCAGAAAGAGAATCTTGAAACACGGCGGGCCGCTTTAAACGAACGCCGCCTCCGCGCTGATTTAGTATTTTTGATTATTGCTTACCGCCAACGTTTTTATTTTTTTTTATTGTGGAAAAATCTATTGATGTTTGAGGTTGGATAAAAAGACAATTTTATTTTAGAGTCATTTAATGTTGAACTTGCCGAGAAGGCAGTTTGAATAGTGTGACGTGCGCGTATGCTGCATATTAGTACAAATATTTTATTTGTTTAGTGTATCGTGTTTAATATATGTGGTAATTTAAATAAAGTAATTGCTAAAATATTCAAAGTTTTAATTCTTAATTGAATTACTTTTAACAAACATGCTAGTAATTGGTAATCTTAATTTACTACTACTTAGAAGAGTAATTGGTAATTGTAATTACTTTTTAAAAGTAATTGCGACAGCTCGGCCCATACGTTTTTAGAGAATAGAAGAAAAATATAAAATATGAGAAACTCACATCAAAGCAATCTTGAATTTTCTATGATTAAAAAAATAAAGTCACTTCTTTTACAAAATTTACTTTTCCAGCAATTCAAGAAAGAAAGAACTATTAATTCTTATTTCCTTAAGTTAAAATAGACCTCATTTCATACGCACCATTTTTCAAAATTCAGAAATTTTTAGGAATAAATTCTCAATCATTGTATAGTTTGTCTCAAAAGCTTTTGCCTTTATTTATGGATCATACCTGCCGACAACAATAAAACTGCGGATCAGTAGGTATTAAAGGACAGGACATTAGGGACGGACTCTAATAATATAAATATTCATGATTTATTGTTTATTTAGGTAGGTATAATCTTAAAATTACATTAAGATTTAAATATATGCAAAGTTTTAATAAATTTATAACTATATTATCTACACATAATTACATTTTTAATCTAAATATCCAAATCTAATTCTGTTTCACTAACAGAGTCATCATTGAGATTAATTACATTAGGATTTATGTTGTTTTGTATAGAAATGTAAGAGTCCTCAATTTTTATAATGTGCTGTAATGAATTTTTCCTGCTCTCAACTGGTATGTTAGTAATTTAATTTTTTATCAAGCACTGGAACGAAGGAAGACGTAAGACAGTATGCCCAGCCTGTTCAGTCAAATTATCACATACATATTGTTTTTAAATTGCATATGAATTTAGGACTTTCAAAAGTTGCGGTTTTTTGTAACTGAATTCAAAATAAATATCATTTTCTAACAAAATCTATCGTGACGTCACAATAGATTACCGCTGGTTTTATTCTTGTCCATATACTACTAAAACAACGGCCATCTCTTTTTAGCGCTTTTCCATCAATTAATTTAAAAACGGCTTGATGAAACAGCGATTAGTACGCACGATTCATCGATGAATTTAACAACACGCCAAAATATTCCTGGATTTTAGTTTTTGAACTAGATGAAGCTGGTGCTTTGTGTAGCAGACGGCTGTGGTAGCTTGCGTTATCCATGACAATAACACTGTTGTTTGGAATATTTTTAAAAGATAATTTTAAAACCAGTTTTCAAAAAGTTCTGCACTTGTATCCTCATGATAATCCAAGCTAGAATCCTTAATATTTTTTGCAGACAACAGCAAGCAGTTTAAAACAAATCCGTCTTCTGAACCAGCGTATATTATGGTAACGCGTTTTCCTTTATTTAAAGGTCCTTTCGTCTGACAGTTTTGACTGGAATCAACCCATCCTTTGGATACTGTGTCGTGTATATCGAACCATGTTTCATTAAGGTAAATTATGGATCTGTTTTCAAACCTATATCTTTTAATTTCTTGAAGGTAGTTAAATCTCCAAGTGCGTAATCTGTGCGATTCCATTACTACTTGTCTTTTGTCTATTAGCCGTGCCACCCCACATTAAGTTGTTTGTAAAATGGGATTTAAATACCGCAATTTAAATCCCATTTTACAAACAACTTAATGTAGGGTGGCACGGCTAATATTTATATTGGTTTCGTCTAGCTTCTTTTTTAGTTTATCCAAGGTAGGAACAACTCCGCTTTCATAAAGACAATATATTTTCCTTCTTATTAGGTCCTGATCACTATTGCCTATACGGCGAGATTGAAAATCACTACGTTTTTTTCTTTTGTTAAATTCTTCACTAATAATAATATTCCTTATCGATGATATTGGAGTTTTTGTAGAGATCGAACGCTGTTAGAACAACACCGATACGTCACGGTTTTATATCAGTTTGCCATATAAGACCGTGACGTATCGGTGTTGTTCTTACAGCGTTCGATCTCTAAGTAGACAGGTTTCTTTTAAAGCTTCTTGTTTAATTAGTCCTGTTTTAATTAAGTTTTATACACATTTTTCACAACCTGTTTTGCATCTAATGACAAATGATTTCGACGCGACATAGTTATATTCTCGTAAAACAACTCTTTCGAAACTCACAGTAAAAACGGATATTCAACACTGCCACTAAAATATTAGCCGAAATATTTATATGCCTAATGGTCAATACTCAAGAAATACCTGGCCCGCCCCTGCCATTATGAAATAATGGTTTTACCCAATAACAATAGGTATTAAAATCGTTAAAGGTTTATTGGGATATTGTCCGTCAAAAGCCATAGCGATATACTTTGAGACAGACTATACTGTATATTCTATTCTATGTTTAAAGTTTTCAAGTATGTTTATTTAACGTTATTGTTATATAATAAACTACAACCCATCGATGACTATCCTTCATGTTTTTTATTGATTTGGTTTACTTATGAATAATTACCCATTAATATTCATCGCTGGCTTAAAAATAAAATAAAAGATTTTTTATTATTGTTATTAGAGTCATTACATTTATACTTCGCTATTAAAGAAAATTTACATTAAAAAATATTACAATTGTGTAATTAATTAATTAAATAATTAATGACACATGCAATACATAATAAGCTGTCTTAAATTATAAATATTAATCGTGTTTTTAACAGACAATTTAATATACAGGGTGTCCGGAAAATCCATGTAAAAAACTTTATGATATACTTCGAAAATCTAACTTAGTTTTATACGAGTAGTCCAATCATTGTAGCAAAAAAATTTTGTAATTAAAGTTAACAGATATCTGACTGCGCCACGACTTCCGGAATAACCTGTAGCCTTTGATTACTAAATAAAATTAACCAATTTTTTTCCTCAGGTAAGTTTTTTAAACAATAATTATTAAAAAAAGAGTTTTTTTTAAATATAACAATGTATAACAAAGTACTGACTATATCACTTTACTTATACAAGAGCCTTTGTAGAGAATTCAAAAACTTACAAAATGGTTTTTGCAAAATCTCGATTCGACCATTTTTCACCGAGAAAAGCCGGAAAAACGCTTAAAACAGAGCTTTTTTAAAAATTCGTATCTCCAATTTTCAATATTCTGATTTTTTTTTTTTTTTGGAAATGATATTAAATATATTTGGCTGCCGAAAGATAAAAAATGTCGCATTAATAATTTTTATTCAATCGCACTATAAACAAATTAGGCCCATATCTTGCAAGTGCCGTAAATATTAGGCAAATGGTCCGATTTAAATTTTTAAAACGGCTTTTTATAGTTGAGATCATCCATTCAACTCGAGACATTAAACCGTCCGGTTTAATGTCTCGAGGAGATAATAAAAATCAGGCCAAAGTCAGCTAACGAATTTTAAAAATATTTATGTTAAGCACAGAAACTACGGAAAAATGGATACATTCTTGACAAGCAAAGAGAAATTGGCTATTTGGTTTTTACCAATTAAAAACGCAAACCACACACACACACACAAAAGTTGAGATTAAAGCTACAAATTGTATATCCACATTTTCATATAGTTTGGAGGACATTGTTAAAAATGCTTGGGAACCTAGCGCGTCGAGCGAAAATTCGCGACCGAGACGTACTGAGTCCACCGTGAAGGGGACACCCAGCAGCGAATACGCAGCCTGTCTCTCGCTTTTCCTTTGCTGCTGGGTGCCTCCTCCACGTCCTACTTAGTACGTCTGGGTCGCGAATTTTCGCTTGACGCGCCATGTTCACAAGCATTTTTAACAATGTTCTCCAAACCCTTTTGAAAATGTGAGATATACAATTTGTAGCTTTTAATCTCAACTTTAAAAAGCCGTTTTAAAAATTCAAATTTGACCATTTGCCCAATATTCACGGCACTTGCAAGATAAGGGTTTAATTTATTTATAGTGCGATTGAATAAAAACTATTAATGCGACATTTTTCATCTTTCGGCAGCTCAAAGTATATGTTATTGACTATCATTTCCCAAAAAATCAGCCCTTAATATTAAAAATTAACGGAGATCCGAAATTTTTGAAAAAAGGTCTATATTAGGTTTTTTCGGCTTTTCTCGGTGAAAAATCTATAATGATTGGACTATTATCCGAAATTCCTTTGTTAGGAGATAAAAAGCGTTAACATTTTAAGGAATTTGTTATTTCCTAAATTTACTGAAAACGAGCTAGTTGATTTTAAGGTTGGTAACGGTCACTGATTTTGCATAAAACGACAGTGGCGCAGATATAAAATAATCTGTATTTAATTAATACAAATAATGCGTGACCTGAGTGTCAAGGGGTACTGGGGCAAAATAGGTAAAACAAGTTAGTATACTCCAAAATCATACTTAAAATTGAATAAAAACGAATGAAAAACATTAGAAAAAAAATTGTTAGTTTAGTTGTTTGGCAGTGGGCAGAACCGATAAGGAAATGCCAATTTTACGATGTGAAATATGCGGAGATTATTTGACAACATCGCAAATATGTTGAATCCAGCAAAAATGGGAACAATAGTAAGATCGTCCTGCTAGTGAGATATAAGTATATAAGTAATACATTTTTAAAATAAAATATTAAGACAAAAGTAACTAAACTCAACCAAAATGCAAGAAGCCGAAGTGGCAACTGGATGTATCTAGAATATTTATTAACTCTTAAACATTTTTCGTTATATGAGAAAGAAATATTGTCAATTACCTGCTAACATCAAATAACTGTAAAGACGGCTTTACACTTGCGGGGCAAAAGCGCCAGCAAAAGTCGTGAAACGCGCGTGTGGATGGTTTCGCGAATTGGCGATCGCGCTTCGCAGCGTTCCCCATTTCGATGTCGGTTTTGTCTTTCGCGACAAAGGAAAACAATGAACGTTACTGTGGACATTGCAAGTGTAGAGGGCCATATTTTTCACGCATAGATCTTACGGGAATATAATATAATAATTTCAATAACACTAGAATCTTGGACTTCCATTGTCTTTATTTGTTAATTGTTACACAACGTTTCGGTTAGTGATGTATCTCCAACCGTTTTCAAGTGATAACTAAAAACCATTCCTAAAAGCTACGACTTATATACTATCCCTTGTTCACCGAAGCTTGACCGACTTTTCACGGTTCAGCAACGGCTGCCAGATATTCGAAATATCGATGCTGGGCTTGCTAAATACATTTTTGTTGTTTAAAATTATTACAGCTTCTTTAAATTTTCTTTTCTTCCAGTGGGTTTCCTTATGCTTAAAGAAGATAAAACACTAGTAGAACGCACCACCCTGCCGCTGGATGGAGTGATGGAGTTGCTGGAGCTTTGCCTCCGTAGTTCTTACTTTCAGGTGAAAGATAAGTTCTACGCGCAGGATGATGGGCTTCCCATGGGTTCATCGCTCTCCCCAGTGGTAGCGAATATTTATATGGAATGGTTTGAGGAACATGCAATTAAAACTGCACTAATTAAACCAAAAGTTTGGCTAAGATATGTTAACGATACTTTTATTGTATGGACAGGTAATAACGAAAAACTTAAAGGTTTTTTGAAACATCTAAATTGCCTCCGACCTTGTATTAAATTCACAATGGAGAAGGAGCAAAACTCGGCCCTACCTTTCCTCGACGTTCTAGTCAAACGAAATAATGGTCATATACAAACCTCGGTATACAGAAAGCCTACCCACACTGGACAATATTTACACCAGAATTCTAACCACTCTAACGAAACCAAACAGGGGGTTATACGTACTTTATATAATCGTGCAGTGACCTTATGTAATAGTAGGAAATCCCTGCAAGAGGAAATAGGTAACATAATTAGGGATCTTAAGCAGAACGGATACAGTAAGAGGCTAATAAAGAAAACAATCGAAAAATATCAAAATAAGACAAGAAACTCTAACTTGAACGAGACTCCACGTGACCAAATATTTATGACAATTCCATATATTAAGGGAACTTCGGAAAAGATTCGCAGAATCGCAAATAAGTATAATATTAAAACGGCATTTAACTCCCAAGCTACTCTAAGAAGTATTCTTACTACGACGAGACCAGACAACAATATTTCAAATAATGACTGTATCTACCGAATTCCCTGTGAATGTGGTGAGGTATACAACGGGGAAACAAAGAGACCACTTGAAGTTAGAGTTAAAGAACACAAAAAACATACGGAACGAGGTGAAACGTCGAAGTCAGGAATTGCCGAACACGCTTGGTTAAAACAACACCGTATACAATGGTCGGAAGCAAAAACCATTCATAAGGAAACCCACTGGAAGAAAAGAAAATTTAAAGAAGCTGTAATAATTTTAAACAACAAAAATGTATTTAGCAAGCCCAGCATTGATATTTCGAATATCTGGCGACCGTTGCTGAACCCTGAAAAGTCGGTCAAGCTTCGGTGAACAAGGGATAGTATATAAGTCGTAGCTTTAGGAATGGTTTTTAGTTATCACTTGAAAACGGTTGGAGGTACATCACTAACCGAAACGTTGTGTAACAATTAACAAATAAAGACAATGGAAGTCCAAGATTCTAGTGTTATTGAAACCATTACATTGTCTAACACTTTCAAGGATAATATAATAATGTTACGGACTTTAAGAATATCTGTTTAGTTAATAGAATTGTAGAAGGTTAGAATAATTTTATTTAGGTTAATAATTTATTTGAAATAATTTACCTTAGTTTTTCCCTTTTTCAACGGCCATTGCGGATTATCCTGAGGGCGCTGGAGACATTCATTTTATACTTTTCTTGCATCCTGTAGTAAAAGAATTCGGTAATTGTCTCGAAAGTTGCCTCCTCTCCGATTTTGACCAAATTTAGTATACGGGGGTTTTTTGGGGCGCTGATTACGAATCTGAAAAAATATTTTTTCGGCAACGTTTCGTTTTCGAGATATTCATCATCAAAGTTGAAAATCAAACTAACCTTATTTACACTATATTCCCCCTTCTTTTTGTACACAATTCTAGATTTTTATAAGTGCACACAATATTTTATAAACACCCTTTAAAACCTTATATTTTTATTTATTTTACCTTTTTCCATTAAATTGCGAAGCTTCACTTTTAAGCAGGGCGGCTATGATTCTCTAGTGTATACATGGTTGCAGCCACGATCCGACGTGTGAAAGTGGAGGTTTGCAATTAAATGGAAAAAAAAGGGGTAAAATAGATATAAAAACAAGTTTTTAAAAGGTGTTTTTAAAATATTATGTCCAATTTAGTGTAAAAATCAAGAATTCTGTGCAAAAAGGGAGGAATAGTGTAAATAAGGTTAGTTTGATTTTCAACTTGATGATGAATATCTCGAAAACAAACGTTGCCGAAAAAAATTTTTCAGATTCGTAATCACGCCAAACCCGTATACCAAATTTGGTCAAAATCGGAGAAGGGCCCTTTTGAGACAATCCCAAAAATTCTTCCCGCTAGTCCTGATTTTCCATCTTTTCCCATTACTTATAAAGGGGAAGGAAGTCCGCTCGAGTCAGTTTAGTTTTGTCTTTCGAAGAAAAAGTTGACAGACAATTAAAGGTTAAATAGTTGTCATAATTACGTTACGTTAAAGTGTTACCGTAGAAACGTTTGTAAACCTGATATCCAATAAAAAGGTGTAAAACCAGGATCCGTGTTTTTATACGGGGTGTCACGGAACAATAATAATAACGCTATAATAATAAAACAATAAGTAAATATTGGAAGTAAATTTAAATAAAATAATATAGTACAAAGAAAACATTACTTTAGCAAGTGTATGTACCGGGTGTCCAAATAAGAAAGGACGCCGACTGTATATCGGATACTATGTATCGCACATCCTCGGAAAAAAATAATTTTTGGTAAAATTTTCCAAGAGAAATAGCTGAAAATTATTTTTTAAGTTTCCTAAACTACCGCAAGATGGCGCAACCGCAACGGTTAATTAAAAAACCTTTTTTTCTCCATAATTAGCTTATATTAGGTACAATTTTGATAACATCAGCAAAAACTCTAACCAATTCTGTATCAGTTTGGTTAAGGACATTTTGTCGTATTTCCAATAATAAAGGTGGGAGAAGATGATAAATAATGCAACTTTTAAATAGCTCTATCTTCTTCATCTTTTAACCAAAATTATTTAAGTGGGTACTCGTTTAAGAGTGCATTTCCGCTACAC
>JAHBCN010012206.1:2500-27191 GCA_019359885.1 Listronotus oregonensis
AAAAAGAGATTTAACGTGTTTTTAGATCAAAATAAATTTTATGCAAGGAGTCCATTAAATAACGCCTATTATTATAATAATCAGCAGTCTGATTTCACTCATTTGAGTCGTCTTTTGGACATAATATTTAATTCTGCGTTCTGGCTGTAACACGTCAAATGCCATTATTGGTTACCGAGCAGAAGTTGAAGTCTAGAATTCTATAGCATAATTTAGTTTAAGGTCTGCATTAATTAAACGTATATATTCCTTCTGTTTATCGTAAATCTCTACGTTCTGTAAAAAATTATACTACACAGAATCCGGTTCTGAATAGGCCCCCTCAAAATATTTTTAATGGCTAAAAATAGCTCTGTGTTTCTAAATAATGCTTTTGCCAAATATTTTTGTGTACAAAACAACGAGCTATAAGCATTTCAAATTCAAATATAAAACTTCTGCGCCCAAACATCTGGGTAATAAAATGCCGCGTGACATCACAATGCACCAAGAAAATATGTCCAAGGGAGCCATTTTACCATGCCGGCTCAGACAGCGTCGCCACATTTTTTTTGGGTAATCTACCAAATGTTTAAGGTAAAATCTGGGTTAGGTTAGGTTACGTTTAAAGTGAGTCGACTTTTTACGCCCTCCACTGCAACCGCTTGGTCTATTGTGGTTAGTTAAAATCTACTTAAACTTATTAAAGTAATTGTGTAATATTTAAGAGTTTGTTTTAAAAAACAAAAGCTTAAAATCTTATCAATATCTACCAAAAAAGTTGTTACCAGAATTTATGTAAAACCAAGGTGAATCTAACAAAAAAGTAGAAATCTAATATAGGGCTCAACGCTGGGCACAGGCGTCTGACTCGTGTCACAACCAATCACAATTCGTTTTTATCCAATGTTAGATTTAAAGTGTCAGATATGAATTTTAAATGGTAATTAAGCCAAAACTAAATTTGGCTAAAAAAAACAGTAGGTTTTTAAATACCCAAAAGAAGAGATTTACCGTGTAATAATTTTGGTACAAGAAGTGACTAATGACCTAAAGAAGAAAATAGTTCAAAGAATTATTAGAATGGTCTTACACCTGACAAAATGTAAACATTTATTAAAGCGATTTTTTCAACGATCCTGCTAATGTAACAAAATAAAAACTTTATTGTCTTAGTAGTTTGTACTTTTTACAAAAAAAAAATATATTTTGCAAAATGTTGAAAATAAAATAAAACTTTTAAAAACACTTTACATCGGCAATGCCGGTTCTGTCCTTAAAGATTATAAATTTACAAAATCACGTCTAAAACGGAAAACCAGTCCCTAGGACTATGTAATTTTTATGATAACAGAATGACGGCATGACTGGAATAGCCGGATATTTTACAGGGTGTACAACAAATACGCTTTTAAGTTTAAAAGTTATTTACAGCTTAATAATTATTCAAATTAAATAAACAATTTAAATTTCTTTAGAAAAAATAACTAGTTATTATAATCAATAAATAAATATATTTTGTTTCTCTTTTTGTATTTTTATTAGACTCCTCAAGGTAACTTTTCGTACAAATATTTAAATACAGGTTATTATAATAGAATTGTTTTGTATGTTTTTTTTTTTTTAATTCTAACAAATGATGAAAAAATAATATTTTAGTACAATTAGTATAAAACTTGGTCTACAAAGTTATAATTTATTATAAAAATTAATACTTAACTGTATTACTGCATTTTTTTCTACTTGTTTAAAAGACTCTACCTATACTGGTAGAAGCTTTAAATACATTTCATTGTTAAATGGGTTCTCTGTGAGAAACCGACTTATAATTTCTCTATATTTACATTTGTTATCTGTTACCTAAGACCCTTTTTTGATATTTTTTTTATTAGTGTAGATAAATATGATTTAATTATATATTTGGAATAAATGTTATACAAATTCAAAAGGCATGAAATAAAAATAAATTCGTAAACCCCATATTAGTCGTAGTGTATTGTAATTTATTTAGTTTGGAGATTTAGTTGGTTCGATAAAAATGCGCTTCAATAAAAAAATATAACTCTGTGTCACGTAACATCGTATATTTTGCGGGGGATAAAAAATTAATAAATTTTAAACTGCCCACTTTCTACTTGAGAATAATAGAATTCCTATTTAAGCAAAAATTATACACATCAGATGCCTACTAAACGTCAGCGACCGACCGTAAAAAAACAGGTAATAAGATAAACCATAAATAAAGACCATTGAAGTTAAAAAAATCAAATTTTATAGTACATTTACATTTTTACAATTATTTTATTATAAAAACTCCAAGACTCCTTATAAGAGGTTTATACCACTTTTACACTTACTTTTATTTTGGAATTCGAAAGGTCAATATGCCTTTTGAAGGCTAGGTATATAGTTTTTCGGGAAACCACCGCTGAACGCGAATAACTCTTAAGGATAAAAGGAGAACTTTTAAGGAAACCCTGCAATCTAAAAGTGTTGTGTAAGCATTTTCGACTTTTTAGAACGATTTTCAACTCATTTTTCTCTTTTTCTGATTTACGAGTGGTAGCGTTTCCTTGCGCAGTGCAGTTCTTAGCCCGTGTTCAGGGTAAAACGAGACTGCCCTTCAACGCCCTTTGTTCGAATCTTTCACTTTACGTAAATTGAATTTCGGTTTTATGATAAATAAATAATAATAACCAATTTTTTAAAAAACACACTTTTATTGCAAACATTAACACTTACTGAATTTAAATTAAATTAAGTTACTAGTTATAATTATTATAATCCAATTCTCAAAAGGCGCCATCAATTTTTGGGGGGAATTTTTCTTCGCATTTGGCTTTTTGATGCCCTTTGCAAAAACCTGTTATATCTATCTCGTCGTTTTTTATTTTTGGGTTCTTAAATGTGCCTAATCTTAAAACTTTCTGTTAACGTTTGCCTGATTTTTGGGGAATGGTTTAAAGTCAGACCATTTCCAGATTCCTAAAATGTGCAGATAGAATGGTCGCTTGATAAAAGCCGGGTCACAAAATTAAACAGAATTAAACAATACAAGACGAAGACAAAATATTTTTTTCTACTTGCGTGCGCAAAGTACTTACTTTGCGCACGCAAATGAGTGCGCAAAGTTTAACTTTGCGCACGAAAACTCTTTGCGCAGGCATTTTCGTTCTGCATTTTTGCCGTATTTATGGTCGATTTTTTAATGTATTAATAACTTCTGGATGAGATAATATTAAAGAAAAGGGTTCTACATATTCTTTTATTGTGCTTTATTGAATTTTAGATACATTTGGCGCTTAGTAAATATTCCATATCAATTTTCTTTATTATCATTTTAATATTTTTCCATGCACCATATATTTCGTAGACACCATGCTAAACAATAAAAAATCAAAGAATTTTTCTTGTTGCTGCAGCAACCAAGTACAAACATTTTCTAATGTCACGGAAGCATCAGAATATTCGGTAAAGAGTTTAAAATAAGTTTCTAAGAATGGAGGAAGAATTGCCAGACGATGTTTTAAAAGCCGCAAGTTTGGCCAACTTAGAGCTCCTGCCGGAAAAATCTAAAGAACAGTACGAGAAACAGTATAATTCATTTGAAGCATGGTGTGAAGAAAAAGGAGTTAGAACTTTGAAAGAGGAGGTACTTTTAGCCTATTTTCTCAAATTAAGCAAGGAATTTAGTCCAAATACTTTATGGTCGAAATACTCCATGCTGAAACGTGTTTTAAAGATCAAGAAAAATGTAGATATCGGCAAGTTTTATAAGTTAGCAGCATTTATTAGGAAACAAAATGTAGGCTTTCGGCCAAAAAAGTCAAGGATTTTTTCAAAAGAAGAAATATCTACATTTATTAATGAAGCACCTGATGAAATATATCTTTTGATAAAAATTGCGACCATTTTCGGACTTGCTGGCGCCTGCAGACGAGAAGACCTCGCAAAAATAAAAACATCTGACATCGAGGACAAAGGCAACCTAATTGTTGTAAAGATTCCAGACGCGAAAAACTATACCTCACATACTTTCGTCCTGTCTGAAGAAATCAAGGACGGAAAGTATTTGTTCTTATATCGGAAGTTTACAGAATTACGGCCACCGACAACACATCAACGGTTTTTCGTATATTTCAAAAGGGGAATTTGCACACAACAATGCGTTGGGATCAATACATTTGGGAAGATGCCTTCTGAGATAGCAGCATTTTTAAAGTTGCCGAATCCAGAGCTATATACCTGCCACAGCTTTCAGCGATCTTCTGCAACGTTACTTGCAAATTCCGGAAAAGGACTCAGATATAAAGCGGTTAGGCGGTTGGAAATCGACAACGGTAGCCGAGGGATACATTGAAGAATCAACAGGCTACAAAAAGGGGTTAAGTAAAAAAAAATTAAACTGGAACAAGCCAAAAACTCTCAAGAAGCCAGGTGAAATGTCCTGTTCCACAGACGCTGTTCAATCAGCTAACCATCATCGACGTTCCTATGAAATCATTTGAAATCGGCCATAAACCTTCAACATGCAACTAATTGTCCTTTTAACTTTAATATTGTTAATAATAATTAATAATAGTTTTGTTTTGTATAATCAGTTAAAATAAAAATTTAATTATTTACTTTGGATTTTTAATTTTTACTGAAATATTCGTATATTTATAATAACCATATTCTTTAATAAAACGCTCGTAGAAAAAGTATTCGCAGGTAGAAAAAGTATTGTTCCTAATACTTGCGCAAAGTGACATTTTCGCACTTAAAGCTTATCCGAACTCCGCTTCGCGTCGTTCGTCTAACTGCTTTGGGGTGCGAAAAAGTATCACTTTGCGAACTTATTAGGAAAATAACTATTTAAGCGACTGGGGGCCTTGTGGTAGTTATTGCTTAAAATATAAAACTAGGAAGTACTTTTTTATCAAAGCTTTTAAAGGGGTTTTTGGAGCTTTAAAAACTAAAAATCTTGTTTAAATTGAAAAAGATCACAAGTAGTTTGGTAAATAAAGTTGACAAGATTATAACCTGTCTTATTAAAATATATTCTAACAATTCATAGTTGCCTAACGATGGTCTTTCCCTAATTTCTTTTTTACATTCATTATTGTCCAAGAGTCCTAAACTAATTTTATTATTGTTCAGAGAATAAATAAATATGTTATAAATGACCATTTATATAATGCCACAGAATAAATAAAATCAGTGAATGTTAGACAGGTTTTTTTTTGACCCGCCTTGTAAGTTATTCTCGTAAGAGGTTAAATTATTTTCTAGCATCGGTCAGTCTGCGAGCAAAAATCCGTAAAATTTATACATTTCCGATAATATTAAATTCGGCATACTACGATCATAGTACTCTGTCTTTGACAGTACCTTATCTTCCTAACCTATATTTTTTTAAAATTACCTTTAAAAGTAGTGGTAAATAAATTAATTTTCTTTTATAAGAAATACTTTATTTGAAAATTCCTGTGAACAAATTTTGTTCTTTTAAAATTACCAATGTTAATGGGTAAGTACATATTATTATGTAGCTTAAATTATCAATCAAAAATATAAACAAGGCTTAACTAAGACAATGTGATAAACACTATTAAAGAGTTAACGTGCATTCTTAGATTTTTACTTTAGTTTAAAATAATAAAATAAAAAAACGTTGCCACCACACATAAAAATTAATAAGAAACGACATTTTTGCAAAACGTAATTTTTAATTGAACAAATTTTTAAAATAAAGTAAAAAAAAACTTAGTAAGTATGGTTCAAAATTAAATGATGGTATTTTATTATAAATACCATAAGGATAACTTACAGATTGTGGATTGGGAACATAATACCAGTATCGGTTTTCATTTTAAATAATAGGTTACTATTACCCACAGGTACTGACCCATATAAGTCCTACACGACTTTTGAACAAGTATGTTAAATGTGTAATTTAAGTAGAATTTCATTCATTTATTTACCATGTTCGAAAAACAATAAGGATACCGGTTCTTTTTTAAAAGACGGTGGTAAATTATTTAAAAAATTATACAAGACAGGTTTTTGTCAGTTACTAATAACAGGTTCAATGGGCATATTAGCAGTTATAAAAAATAACGTTTTAGTGTTTGTTGAGTGCGGGTTTAATCGATACTGGTATTCGTTTGTGTCGGTTTTTTTAAATATATTTTTTTTATTTTGCCGATTTCAACAAAATTTTTAATATATTGTAGGTGCTATTATAATAACCATAATTTGATTTTCAAAAAAATATTGACGCTAGTACTTTACCATGATAATTAAAATTTTTAGGAACCCTCTTAACTTTTGAACACCTAGTGGAGAAACTGAAAAGAAATAACATTTTGTTTTTAGACACTGTTATCTTTTAAATATTTTTTATTAATTATCTAAATACATACCTTTTTTTAATAGGAATTAAAAAATTTTAAAATAAAATATATTGTACATTTAAAAATAATTTATTAATTTTTAATTTTTGGTGACAAGTTATAAACTTGTATCATTAATTAAGGACCAGTTTTAAAATGTTTTATGTATAACCCAAACTTTGATTGTTTTCCGTCGAACACGAATCTGAAGTCGAAATTGGGAGTCAAACAGCAAATTTTCGAGAAAAGCCGTAATTTTAGACATTTTTCTTTAAATTTAAAACCTCAATATCTTAAAAGCTATTAAAGACACACAAAACTTTATGTGACATAAACTATTTTTTACAAGATCTTTTATTTGAGTTATACAGTGTCTCTACTTAAGTTGGAACCATATGGAAAACTTTTTTATTATAATTAAGTTTACGAAAGAAAGTTATTCTACAGGGTGATTCATGAGGAAATGTCAATACTTCAGGTACGTACTCAGGGTCCAAAAATAAGCATAAAATTCTATACACATATGGGTCCGCAAGACCTTCGTTTCCGATATACAGGGTGTTAAAATTTTTATTTATTTTTTTTAATTTTTTAATTTTTTTTTATGTTTTGCTAAACATAATTTAAGAACAATAATTTTATTAAAAATTAAAATACATATCGTTTAATTATACATTTTGTTTATTTTTTTTAAATTTTGCTATAATAAAATCAGATGCGTGTCATGCGTGGTATTTTTATTTAATCCAAATATCTCGAAAACGGTTGCTTTGCTCATATCGACTTTTAACAGGTATACCTTTTTGACGTAAAAATGACAAAACAGTTATTTAATTTACTTAAAAATGTAGTACAGTGCCGTACCAAAAAGTTGTGATTGTTTAAAATAATAAAAAGGCGTGTAGGTTCCTCCCCCTACAAGTAAGAGCCGTACTTAGATTAGATTCGTATCCGTCATACCAAAAAAACCCCGGATACCAAATTTTAATCTAATATTTAAAATTATCATAGATTTTATTTAAGAAAAAGAAAAATAAAATAAAAATTTTAACACCCTGTATTTCGGAAACGAAGGCCTTGCGGACCCATATTTGTATAAACTTTTAGGTTTATTTCTGGACCCTGACTAAGTACCTGAAGTATTGACATTTCCTCATGAATCACCCTGTATTTAAAAAGTTCTGCATAGTCCAAAACTTAAAATGCAACCATTAGATATCAATTTTTTAAGACGTATACGGGGTTTGTCAAAAAATCTAAATTTTACTTAGGAGTAAAGTACTTTTATTTTTTACAATACAGAAGAATGTCATAAAGTAAAGTTATTTTGAATTAAGAGTTATATTTAAATATGCAATTATAGCTATTTAGCATGAAAATTTAGGATTGGTTATTATTTACTAATAATTTTTCTATTTTTTTTTCTATTTTTTCTTTACGACTTAGTAAATTTGCAATTTTTACTGTAATTTTACAAATACAAACTCACTCTGATACACAATGTCAAATATTTCATGCCAGTGCATCCTATATTACGTTGAATTGTATCAAGCTAGAACAATTAATACGGAATTATTAGTAAATAATCACCAATCCTAAATTTTTATGCTAAATAGCTGTAATTGCACATTTGAATATAACTTATAATTCAAAATAACTTTACTTTATAACATTCTTTTGTATTCTAAAAAACAAAGGTACTTTACTCTTGAGTAAAATTGATATTTTTTGACAAACCTCGTATATGGCTTAAAAAATTGATATCTAATGGTTGAATTTTAAGTTTTGGACCATGCAGAACTTTTTATTAAAAATAACTTTTTTTAGTAAACCCAATAATAAAAAAGCTTTCCATATGGTTTAAACCTAAGTAGACACACTGTATAACCTTTTTTTCAAATGCCATATTTTTTGACTTATTATCAAAAAACCGAATTTTTAGCATTTTTTTAAGGTATACCGCTGGAAAAAAGACTAAAAATTATTTTTTTTGGGTTTTTTTCTGCAAATTTTAAGTGATTTGGGATTTAAATGAATTAAATAAATGATTTACTTTTTAAAAAAATCCTGGTTTGGATTTTTAAATGGAACACCCTGTATCTTTTTACATTTTTGGATTTCCGAGACAATAAAATCATCAATCGCAAATAAATTAATTTCGTTACATTCGTCAAAAAATACTTTTTTTCGGAAAGTGCTTGTCAAAAAAGGGTCGCCCTTTGAAAAATATTAGTTAGTCACGAAAATGTGATTTTGCCATTCCTATCTGTCATACTCGTTCCAAAACTTTGCTATCGTAATTTTCTCTCTGATATGATCTAGACTTACTTATACAAATTGTTAAAGTATTAACATAAATACATTTATTAACTTTAATAATTATATGACATAACAACTTTCTAAATGACATTGATTGCTTTTCTAATAACCCAAGGTGGAAAGGTGATGCCAAGGTTTACTTGTGGTTCCTAACACTCTCATTACCTGTGGTCTTTATATTAGTTTGCGTCCAAACATGGCCACGTAGATGCAATATTAAAAGTGGCTAGAAAATTAAAGTGTAAAACCTTTTAAAAATATCACATTTTGATCCAGATTTGTCTCAAAAATCTAAAAATGTTTAAATATATAGGGTGTTCTATTTAAAAATTCAAAACCGGAGCCATTTTTCGTGAAACCGCAAGTAACTAAAAAGTAAAGAATATGCCAAAACTCTCCTCCTTCCATACCATTTACCTACAGCAATACTTTTAAATTTATGACTGTGTCACCCGGTATATTTCAGATGACAACCCCTTTAAAAATTAAATTTAGAAATCAATTAAAATTTAAATATTCGTTTTCGTAATATAAACATAACTTTAAATTTATCTGCTAGCAAAAAAAAACTAATAAAAAAAACGATATTATAACATGTTTTTCGTTTTTTTTACGATATAATTTTAACCTCAATAATAAAAATAAGGCGGAAAACTCATTTAATGAGTTTTTTTGTTAATATTGAGGCTTCTCCTTTTTTTACATATTTTTTTGCTTTGCCGAAAATATATAGGGTGTTACAGAATGTTGTAAGGAAAATTTAAGGGGAGATTCTACATCTAAAAATATGAAAAAAAGTTCATATAAACATGGTTCCGGAAATGCTTCGATTTTATGATATGGGGTGTTTAAAGTTTTCCTCTTTTTAAGTTTATTTCACATTTCTCGAAAGGTCGTGGAGATATTGAGATGAGTTTTGGTACACGCAAATGTATCGTTATAGGTCACATTGACATGTACAAAATTGTTTTCTAAGGCACTTACATCAGTGGCGTTCGTGCCGGTAAGTTCTTCTTTTAAGCAAAAAAACTGTACGCCACTGGTTTTCGCAAAAATTTGTATTGCTTTCTTAAAGTCAGTTTAATTCTTAAAAAGAACCTCCGGGACTTTTTCGTCCTGACTCACCGTTTTCAAAATAAAAATCAATTTATTAATCCGTATAATCTATTTTCGGAATCGTAATTAAAAAATAATAATGTATCTAGTTGGTAATTTCTGTAAACGTCATTTCAATTTTACTTGAATTTATGGTCAAACAAAAATGAATGACATAAAGTACCTAGCGATTTGAATTTGTGTTGTTTCAGTTACTTTGTAAAACGTTCTCTAGCAAATAAAAACTTGGCAGATAGTGTACTTTTATTTTTATTTCGAAAACAGTGAGTCAGAACGAAAAAGGCCAAGAGGTACTTTTTAAGCAGAATTAGATTGACTTTAAGAAAGCAACACTAATTCTCTCGAAAACCAGTGGTGTACAGTTTACTTGGTTAAAAATAAGGACTTACCGACACGAACGCCACTGATGTAAGTGCTTTAGAAAACAATTTTGTACATGTGAATATGACCTATAATTGTACATTTGCGTGTACCAAAACTCATTTTAATATCTCCACGGGTTTTCGAGAAATGTGAAATAAACTATAAATGACAAAAAACTTTAAACACCCCGTTTGATAAAAGCGAAGCATTTCCGGACCTATGTTTATATGAACTTTTTTTCATATTTTTAGATGTAGAACCTACTCTTAAATTTTCCTCACAACATTTTGTAACACCCTGTATAATACTCTTTGTATTTAACCAATTTTATTTTATTAATTTGAAATAGTCCTATACATTAATTTGTTCTTACAAAAAACATTTCATACATTATTAATTTTTAAAATAATAATTTTATATTACTTAACACTTAACGAAATATTTGTCACTAGATCTCATCTCCCGGTAAAATGGACTTTAATATTTAGCCATATTTTTGAACTAACAACCTTTTAAAAAAGTTATTAAAGAAATCATTAAAATACACTTTGTTTATGATATAAATATAAATTTTGTCATTTAAAATTCACCATTACTCAGGGTGATTCACGGTCGATGGTAGGTTAGACGTTTATGGAAAACGGGACGCAGAATTTTTCTGAAAATTTAGCATCTTACATTTTCTTACCTGTTCTATCGATCTAAAATATTTTCAGCATTGCGACGTTGCCGCTTCTATCAAAAAGTCCTAGAAACTTTATTTTTTTAAATGGAATACCCCCTATATTAACAAGTTTTTATATTCGCCCTTTTATTATAATACTTTTTTGTTGATATTGCCATATACCTATCTCTATCGGTTTTCGAGATAAAAAATAATTTGTGTTAAATATGGTCCAAAACATGGCCCTAATTAAACTTAAGTAAATTAGTGCTCTGAATTCATGAAAAATTGATGTTTTGGTGGTAGTTTAGACAGACACGATGTATTTAATTTACACTGAGAAATCGACTCCATATCATACAGGGCGTGCTAAAATTACTATTATTTCCGTTATTCTTAAAAGGGGTCAAAAGATCATTTTTTCAAATGAAACCCCCTGTATATTACTCAATAAAATAAAAGATGAAGAAGAACGCTTTAAGATGACATACCATGTACCTATACCTAAATCATCAAGTTTGCTTAATAAAGCCGCTTTTTTGTGAAAAATTATTTTTTAAAGAATTTAATTTTAAGTAACCATGGAAATATCAAGCTTATGACAGTTTGGTGACTTTTATAAGTAACTTATAAACAGTTATTGACGGTGTTTAAAAAAATCTCCCAAAGTGAACGCAAATATTGATTATTGAAACAAAGTTCTTATAAAATTATTTATTTTACACGGACAATGTGAACAAATCATTGCCAGAAGTTGCAGAAAATTTAACCAAATGTATCCTAAATTAACACCAATAAACGAGAGGAAGTTTGTACGACTACAAAATAATTTCATTATCTATGGCTCAAATTTAAAAGCGCCTCCAACATTACCAAAACCCGTTACTTCAAATGAATACAATATTGTCAACGTTTTGGCATATTTTTATGCATATCCAGAAGCTTCAATTCGTAGTGCAGAAGAAGATTGGTATATCATATGCTTCAGTACAACGAATTTTGGAAAATCACTAAATGCATCCGTATAAATTTACTAAAGTTCAAGCCCTTACAGCGGAAGACTTAGAACGTAGAGTGCATTTTTGGGAAACCCTTTTAATATTTACACAGGAGGATCCAGAGTTTTTGTCAAAAATAATTTGGAGCGACGAAGCAAAATTTACGAGGGATGGGATTTTTAATAGAAGGAATAAGCAATTTTGGGCTGATCATAATCCTCACGTAACAAAAGAAATGGGGTTTCACGAAAAATTTGACCTTAATGTTTTCTGTACTTTAAAGAAGAATAAAATTAGCTTTTTTATTTATGATGACACACTCAATGCTGTGAGATATCTCGAAATACTAAGGACGACTGTTACCGAGTTCGTCGATAATTTGCCTTTAGAGGAATGTAGGAATTCGTGGTTTGAACTGGACGGAGCGCCAGCTCATTGCACCCAGGAAGTTTCCAGGGAACTTTACGAAATGTTTGACGATCGTTGGTTTAGGCGCTTAGGGCCATGGGATTGGCCACCGAGATCACCCGATCTCACGCCGCTTGACCTTTTTTTATGTTGTGTTTTAAAAGAAAGGGTGTGCATTACTCCTACTACTGCCTACTAAAGAAGAACTGCGACTACAAAAGCACATTCTAAAATGTTTAGAATGTATTTTGTTTACAATTTTGTTATTCTTATTCATCTTAATTATGTTATTTTCTGTACTTTCACAAGTTAATTGAATTATTTTGTAGTCAAACTGTCATAAGCTTGATATTTCCATGGTTACTTAAAATTAAATTCTTTAAAAAATAATTTTTCACAAAAAAGCGGCTTTATTAAGCAAACTTGATGATTTAGGTATAGGTACATGGCATGTCATCTTAAAGCGTTCTTCTTCATCTTTTATTTTATTGAGTAATATACAGGGGGTTTCATTTGAAAAAAATGATCTTTTGACCCCTTTTAAGAATAACGGAAATAATAGTAATTTTAGCACGCCCTGTACGATATGGAGTCGATTTCTCAGTGTAAATTAAATACATCGTGTCTGTCTAAACTACCACCAAAACATCAACTTTTCATGAATTGAGAGCACTAATTTACTTAAGTTTAATTAGGGCCATGTTTTGGACCATATTTAACACAAATTATTTTTTATCTCGAAAACCGATAGAGATAGGTATAGGGCAATATTAACAAAAATGTATTATAATAAAAGGGCGAATATTAAAATTTGTTAATATAGGGGGTGTTCCATTTAAAAAATTAAAGTTTCTAGGACTTTTTGATAGAAGCGGCAACGTCGCAATGCTAAAAATATTTTAGATTGATAAAACAGGTAAGAAAATGTAAGATGCTAAATTTTCAGAAAAATTCTGCGTGCCGTTTCCCATAAACGTCTAACCTACCATCGACCTTGAATCACCCTCTATACATATTTTTTTTAATGTCTTTTTAAAACTCAGTAATAAAAATAAAGCTATACGGCTATACTTGATTTATTAAAGGCGTTTGACTGAGTATTGCGATATTCTTTTTTATTTTTTTTTTTAGTTTCTTGAAAAATATATAAAATTCTTTGTGTTATCAGTTAGTATTGGCTTTATGTTTGAGACATTTAAATTTGTAAAAAAAATATTCAATACGTTTCAGGAAAATAATAATTATTAATAAATACCTATTTGTTAAATAAAGCTTAGTGAACAATTTCTGCAAATCATTCACTTTACCAATTTGCATTTTCTTTTATATAACTTATTCAGACTTATAAATTCAAGATTATTCTAAATCGTTAGGAATTTCATTTTTATTTTGGGAATCCAAGTGCATTACTGTTTTTATTTAGTTATATTCGTATAATAGACCTTAATTAAGAGAATTATTATAATTTAGAACCGTTTAAACATATGAGAATTATGCCGAAAATTAATGCTATAATACTGCCGAAAAAATAAAAAATTATTATTCTATATTTTACGCGTTTAATATTTGCAACTAAAATTTTTGCCATAAAAATTCTAAATAAGCTTTAATAGACTAATGACTATGTCAAAATAAATTCTAAAGGAAACTACAAAGTTAAAGGGCCTTTATTGTTTTGCATGTTCAATTGACTTTAAAATATTACAATACCGAGAAGTGATTTAATTTTAAGGGGTGCATTTTTGAGATATTGTTCACTTTTAAGTTTTTTAATTTTACCTCAAAGATTTTACATTATACAGGGTATTTTTTAATTGAATGTCCGTATTTAAGAAGGCAATTTTTGAGTCCATTTTAAGAAGAAAACTTTATATAAACGTATGTCCTAAACGTCTTAACTTTTGAGATACAGGGTGGTAAAATTTATAAAAATAAATTATTTATTATTGATATCTGTAATACCACTATAGATATATTAATGAAATTTGGCATACACGTACTATGTATTAAGCCTTTTTTAGTGTACCTCATAGGCAGGTCACAGTCCGTACAAAAGCACTGGTGGAAAAAAAATGTGGTTCACTAAAAAATGCTTCTTGATACATAGTACATGTATGCCAAATTTAAATAAAATATCCAAAGTGGTATTACAAATACTAATAATAAATGATTTTTTTTTGAAAATTTAACCAATCTGTATCTCAAAAGTTAAAACGTTTAGGACATAAGTTCATATAAAGTTTTCTTTTTAAAATAAACCCAAAAATTGCCTCCTTAAATATTGATATTCAATTAGAAAACATCCTGTATAATGTAAAAAACTTTACCAATCATATTTTATTTCTTCTAAACAGTTGATTTTATCGATGTCAATCATGAATATGACGTTGAATTAAAATGTAAATAAAGTAAATCAAGGCCTCCCCTGTCGGCACGCCCCTGATAAAAATAATAGTTTAGTAAAAACACTGAAAATTACCTACTGTTAAAAGCAATTCATTCGCCAAAACTCAGATGACTATCTGAAACGGTTCCAGAAATATAAAATAGAACCTATATCCCGGTGCCATCTTTGAATCGCCATAGCGACCTTATGACGTATTTACGGGCCTATGTTGATATGAACTTTTCTTTATAATTTAACAAGTAAAATCACCCCTAGAATTATTTGAACGGTTTTCCCAGACACCCCGTATAATTAGATTAAGTCCTTGTAGGTGCGACGACACCTGCACGTGCACGGTAGTATTAATTTTTTTTTTATTTGGCCTTCAGATTTCCATATTCTGTATTTTACGATAATCATCAAACAACCTTAATATCGGTTTGTGACAATCATTTAACCATATTAGTTACTTTGTCTAGGTAACATCTATAACACTTGTGAGACTAAAATGATTTCGAACTACTACCATTGTCTTTATTTTAATTATTCACACATAGTACAGTCTCTGGGGAGAAAAAAGGTATGTGACCTCCGAATTTTTTTGTGCAGTTTCAATTTTTATTAAAATTCGAAATTAAGTCCCTTTTACCTTCTACATCAAAGTTTATGTACAGGGTGTCCCAGAATTTGTGGGTAATCTCTCGGAATCTAATAGAAAACCTAAAAATATTATGACAAGTTCCCATAAACTTTTTTCCTACGAGCCTTCCCTACGGAGATACAGGTACATAATGGACGCCCCTGGAAATCGTTTTTTTTAATAACTTTTAAACTACTGGGCGTAATTTAATATTTCTTTAATATGATGGTTACTAGGTGAGTCTTCTTAAAATGAACCCATTAAATCATATTTGGCTTATTTAGTTTGCCAGGGACGGACTAGCTCTGACACAATAATGGCAATTTTTTTAACACCCTTTATGATAAAGGCTCAACAATATTATTTTTGAATAGCTCTAACCTTAAACTAAAAAAAAAGTGTTTCTTGATTGACCTCGATAAAATCAACTGTTTACGAGAAATTAAATATTGGTAATTTTTTTTACATTATACAGGATGTTTTCTAATTGTACGTCAATATTTAAGAAGACAATTTTTGGGTCCATTTTAAGAAGAAAACTTCATCTGAAACGGTTCCAGAAATATAAAATAGAACTTATATCCCGGTGCCATCTTTGAATCGCCATAGCGACCTTATGACGTATTTGCGGGCCTATGTGGATATGAACTTTTCTTTATAATTTAACAAGTAAAATCACCCCTAGAATTATTTGAACGGTTTTCCAGACACCCTGTATAATTAGAATAAGTCCTTGTAGGTACGACGACACCTGAACGTGCACGGTAGTATTAATTTTTTTTACTCGGCCTTCAGATTTCCATATTCTGTATTTTACGATAATCATCAAACAACCTTAAGATCGGTTTGAGACAATCATTTAACCATATTAGTCACTTTGTCTAGGTAACATCTATAACACTTGTGGGACTAAAATGATTTCGAACTACTTCCATTGTCTTTATTTTAATTATTCACACATAGTACCTACAGTCTTTGGGGAGAAAAAAGGTATGTGACCTCCGAATTTTGTTGTACAGTTTTAATTTTTATTAAAATTTGGAATTAAGTCCCTTTTATCTTCTACATCAAAGTTTATATACAGGGTGTCCCAGAATATGTGGGCAATCTCTCGGAATCTAATAGAAAACCTAAAAATATTATGACAAGTTCCCATAAACTTTTTCCCACGAGCCTTCCCTACGGAGATACAGGTACATAATGGACGCCCCTGGAAATCTTTTTTTAAATAACTTTTAAAATACTGGGCGTAATTTAATATTTTTTAATATGATGGTTACTAGATGAGTCTTCTTAAAATGAACCCATTAAATCATATTTGGCTTATTTAGTTTGCCAGGGACGGACTAGCTCTGACACAATATTAGCAATTTTTTTAACCCCCTTTATGATAAAGGCTCAACAATATTATTTTTGAATAGCTTTAACCTTAAACTAAAAAAAAATTTTTTCTTGATTGACCTCGATAAAAACTGTTTACGAGAAATATCATGGTTGGTAATTTTTTTACATTATACAGAATGTTTTCTAATTGTACGTCAATATTTAAGGAGACAATTTTTGGGTGCATTTTATGAAGAAAACTTCATTTGAACGTATGTCCTAAACGTCTTTATTTTGAGATACAGGGTGGTTAAATTTTTAAAAATAAATCATTTATTATTAATATCCGTAATACCACTTTGGATATTTTAATGAAATTTGGCATAAATTTACTATGTATCAAGAAGCATTTTTTTGTGTACCACAATGTTTTTTAATTTGCCAAAATAGGCAGGTCAAATTCTGTACGAACACCACTGGTGGAAATAAAAAAATGTGATACACTAAAAACTGTTTCTTGATACATAGTATATTTATGCCAAATTTCATTAAAATATCCAAAGTGGTATTACAGATATTAATAATAAATGATTTATTTTTGAAATTTTTACCACCCTGTATCTCAAAAGTTAAGACGTTTAGGACATACTTTAATATGAAGTTTTCTTCCTAAAATGGACCCAAAAAATGTTTTCCTAAATATTGACGTACAATTATTTCTCGTAAACAGTTGATTTGATCAATGTTAATCAGGTATACCTTTTTTTAGTTTAAGGTTAAAGCTATCCAAAAATAATATTGAGCCTATATCATACAGGGTGTTAAAAAAGTTGCTATTATTGTGTCAGAGCTAGTCCGTCCCTGGTAAACTAAATAAGCCAAATATGATTTAATGGGTTTCTTTTAAGAAGACTTATCTAGTAACCATCATATAAAAAAATATTAAAATACGCCTAGTATTTTAAAAGTTATTTAAACAAGAAAGATTTCCAGGGGCGTCCGTTATGTACCTGTATCTCCGTACGGGAGGGTCATAGGAAAAAATATGGGTAGTTGTCATATTATTTTTAGGTTTTTATTTTGATTCCGAGAAATTGCCCACATATTCTGGGACACCTTGTATATGCCAAAAAATTAAAAAACCATAGAAATAGACGTTGTGCAAATTAAAATCATACCTAAATATGGAAAATAAATAAATGTTGTAAGTTATAATCTACATTATATTTGTAACTTTTTAACCCTTAAAAATCACCCTTAATCATAATAATACAAATTTTATTGGATTTATTTTTAATAGTTTATCGTATAATAAATATTTAATTACAATAATTCAACCCTTAAATAACCACCGGGGTGGTTTGTGATTCACAAAAAGAAATATTCTTGACAAATTGAAATATTTTAATGATACTTATAATATGAAAACTGAATATAATTTATTATTAACTTAGAGATCAGTACAACTTATGGGTTTAGTTTTAACCTTTAAAAATCACCCCTCGGAACAGAAAAAAAGTTTGATTATTTAGTTATTATCAAAAACGATTTTTTATTAAAAAAATTATAGATGTAAAATTGATAGGAACATTTTTCAAAAGGTTAGAGAGGAAAAATAAAAGTATTTTATGTTCATTTTATATAAAAAAAATAATTAATAATACAAAATCTTAACTTATGAAATGTTTAATTTATAAAAATCTGTAAGGTTCCTTCTCGTCCTCTTAATCTTTGATTGGTGAACTATTTAAGTAGTTATCACCGGACCTCGTTCCACAGGTAGCATTGCAAAACAGCCCAATTTTTCGGCAGCTGCACCGCATCCATTTGCAATTGCAAAATATTATTTTCAGAATTTCCTGTGGTGCTGGTTTGTTAATTATTTTAATTAAAATTAGAAAGTTTTCTTTTCTACTCCACCCCAATCTGTTGGACGAATATCTTTATTTCCTAGCCAAATCTGGATTTGCAAGAAAACTCTTTTTATGTGCTAATGCAAAGAGTCAATCATCAATAATTTTTCTTATCTTGTTAATTTTTTTTAAGTAGATTAGCTCAGTAGACTAACTGCACAAAAGCATTTTCATACAAGCCCTCTGGTTTTTTAACGATAACTTCCTTAACTTTGAAGCTATTAAATTAATTTTAAAATTATTTTGCAGGGAATTTACATACCTACAAGTCCTGTAAAATTTAATATTTTTTTAAATTATCGTTTTAGAAATTTTTAAGGTTAAACGGCTTCGGAACATGGCTCTCCCCCTCATCTGCAACCATTTCTCTGTTAATTTTTTATTTTACAGAAATAAACAAAAAAACCAAGATACTGTGCAAAAAAAATCTAAATTTTTTACTTTTAAATATTTTTATGTATTTTTTTATTTTTTCAGTTATTTTTAAAAATATATACTTTTTTAAAATCAGGTTTTTTTCTTTTCATTTAGAACGTTAAATTTTTAAAAATAAGCATTCTAAATCGCTAAAACCTATGGAATACATTACTTATACATAAATAAAGAAAATAGTTAAAAGAATATCTTTAATTTTATATTTATCAAAAAATTATTCAATTTGTGTACTCATTTTTTATGTCCGAAAAAAATAATGTTTTTTTGTTATAAGTTCGTTAATTTTTATGCTAATGACTTTAAATCGAGTTTAATTTAAAGATTTTTCATAGTACTTCAAAAAATGTTCAGCATGTCTGTTAAACTAGAATTTTGCTATTTATATAACGTTAAATTTACTGTCCGCTAGATTAAAAATTATTTTCAACCAGCCGTTTCTCAGTATCTATTGCACATATATGGATGAAAGAAAAAAATAATTTTTTTCCTTTTTTTAGGCTTCATTTTTTATAATATATGTAAATTTTCCAACTTATTTAAGAAAAACTCTTGAAAAACGTGTATTATTTTTAAATGAAAAAAGACCATTTTTAATCAGGTATAATTTAGAAAATATTGACTTACCAAAAATTGTTCATACGGAACTTTTTGCTTAAAATTTACCCCTTTATCTATTTTTAAAATTATTTTCAATGGTATATTTTTTGTCCTCCGGAAGGGGTGGCTTCCACCACCTAGGTAAAAGCACTCCACGGCACTATATAAACTTTGTTTCTTCGGCCATTTTTTACTTACTGTCCAAGTTTCAGGTCGATTGGACCGGTACATTATAATTCCTGGAGGGAAACCCCTCATTCATTGTACTAACCATGTTTCGGGCATTTTTTTCTCTGTCCAGTTTACACTTGTTAACGTACATAGATAGAACTGACTAAAACGTTGTCTAAATAATCAAAATAAAAAAATGGAAGTTTGAAATTCTTTTAGTATTTGTTTCTTTAATACTTGTCAAGATACATTTTAAGATTTTCCTATTCAAGAAAATAATAATAATTAATATTTAAATTCAGTAATGCTTTTTTCAGATTTCTTAAATGAAAAAATATTCTTAAATATATTTAAAATCACATAAAAATATTTTTTTTCGCTCTTAAACCTTCAGAGATAAACTTTTATTTAAAAAATGGAATGCATTTAAAAAGAATTTGTCGCTCTCTAATATTTTTTGGAATTTTTTAAATCTACTAAATTCAAATATAGACTTGGTTTATACCTGTTATCCATAAGTTGTTACAAATATACAGGGTGTCCGGAAAAAAGAGGCCAATCCGTCGGCCACATATAGGGTGGACCAAAATAATGCGACTTTCGTTATGCCATTTTTTAATTGGGCGCTCGGTATTCAATATACAGGGCATCAAAATGAGAAATATAAAATCTTTTTTTTGAAGTAAGTCGAGTGTTTCATAAGATATTAAATTAAAATTTGGTGTGAGGGGGTTTTTTGAAACGAGAAATTGAAATCCGTTCACGGATTCGCTATACCTTGTAGAGGGCACCACCTGCGGTATATTGCATGTGTTAAAAATACCAAAACTTTTTTGTACCCCTGTATAATAAAGTTCTAGTAAAAAATTCTAATTATCCAATCTTTTTTTGTAAAAAAAGTATTCTTAGTAAATGTCGGCCTGAGAATCCGTTTATTAGATATCTTAAATTTAAAATCTAGATACATTTTAACAAGTTAACAAAATAAACGTAAATATTTTTTTCTAAATTAATTCTAAATTAATTATTATAATAAAAATCATTGAATAATGACCCTAAATTATTTGTTCTACGTGACCTCCATTCATTTGTATACACATACGAGCCCTCTTTATTAAAGAAAATCTAAGGCTTTGAAAAATATTTGGTTTCAACCAGAAATGCTCTCCAGCTGCAATGATTCTTTCTCTTAAATGATCCTCGTTTAAAATCGGAACCATATACACAAAGTTTTTCATACATCCCCAGACTGAAAAATCCAAAGGTGTAAGGTCGGGCGAACGGGGTGGCCACGGAACAGGAGCATCTCGACCCCGACCAATCCAGCGATTAGGAAATACTTGATGTAAATAGTTCCTAACATTTATAGCAAAATGAGCCGGAGCACCGTCGAGTTGAAACCAAAAATTTTGTCTTAAATTTAAAGGCAAATCATCAAGCAAATCGGGCAGTATTTCATGTAGAAACAACAGAAATGAATCACCACTCAAATTACCTGGTAAAATGACAGGTACTAAAAGAAAGTTATCCACAACACCTGCCCACATATTGACTTTAAAATTTACTTGATGATGTGTCTCAACTATGGCCCTAGGATTCTCTTTAGCCAATATGTGTGCGTTATGGATATTTGTCATGCCGTTTCTCGTGAACGTGGCTTCGTCAGTAAACAGAATCGCTCCTATAAATTCCACATTTCACATAACCATCTACAAAAAACAAGTCTTGCCTCAAAATCGTCGGGTAAAAAACCCTGTACTTTTTGAAGATGAAATGGGTAAAGTTGTTGACTCCGTAAAATATTATGTGTCTCGGTTTTCCCAATATTTCTCACCCGTTCAGCCAAAACCCTAGTGCTAATGTTTGGTGATTCTTCGACAATTCTTAAAATTTCTTCCTCTTGCATTGGTTGAACCGCACGAGGTCGACCGCAATTACCCTTCCGTCTATCGCTGAAACTTCCAGTCTTCCTTAGGCGGTAAATCAAATTTAAAAAATATTTTCTTTTGGGATGAAATCGGTTTGGGAATGTCTGGGCATAGCGTCTAGCGGCTAAACTAGCATTGGAGTCACGTTTTCCTAGTTGAGAATTGACAGGTATTTACTGTTTACAATAATATTTAAGGTTCTCGCCCACTAGAGCGACGCGGCGCGACGCGATGCGACACGACGCGACATTGTCGCTTGCTTGCTCTACCGACTTGTCTGAGCTGTCGCGTCGCGTCGCATCGCCTAGATGGGCTGGCTTCAGTTTAATTACATGTAAAGTATCCCTGATGCATTTAATCGCGTCGCACCGCGTCGCGCCGCGTCGCTCTAATGGGCGAGAACCTTTAAAACTTACCAAACATCAAAACCATATCCGCCATTTTGAGAAAGGGTACATTTCTTGGTCTATGAGCCATTATGGTTTTATAAGTTGTAAGAAAACACACCAAATACAAATATGTAATTAAAAAATGTAGATTTATTTTAGGAGTAATTGAGAAGCTTGTTAAGAGCGTCAGAAGCGTTTAAATTTTTCACTTTGACAGTACGTAAAAAGTTACTGGTGCCCGAGGTCAGCCAATTTGTTTAGAAAGAATTATCTAGATTTTAAAATTAAGATATCTAATAAACGGATTCTCAGGCCGACATTCACTAAGAATACTTTTTTTACAAGAAAAGATTGGATAATTAGAATTTTTTACTAGAATTTTATTATATAGGGGTACAAAAAAGTTTTGGTATTTTTAACACATGCAATATACCGCAGGTGGCGCCCTCTACAAGGTATAGCGAATCCGTAAACGGATTTCAATTTCTCGTTCCAAAAAACCGCCTCACACCAAATTTTAATTTAATATGTTATGAAACACTTGACTTACTTCAAAGAAACGATTTTATATTTCTTATTTTGACGCCCTGTATATTGAATACCGAGCGCCCAATTAAAAAATGGCATAACGAAAGTCGCATTATTTTGGTCCACCCTATATGTGGCCGGCGGATTGGCCTCCTTTTTCCGGACACCCTGTATATTTTTTTTTAATTTTTTGTTTAAGTTATAAAATTATTATAAACTAAGTAATAAATTTTTTAAAAACTTTTATATTTATATTAATCTTGTTGAGTATGTATATAAAAAGGGCTCCACAAAGCGAAAAATGTATACAACAATTATTTAAACATTTTTTTAATTTACAACAAAGGCGAAAGTTCGAGACAATTTTGTTAATTAACAACTGTTTAACTAGTTAAAAAATTAACTTTAAGTTGAATTTTTAACGGGAATAAATTCTTTAAAGTATTCTGAATACATCATAATTTTTAAATTAATGTTAATTAATATTTAATACCTAAATAAAATATTTAGTGTGACGTACTCGGTTTTGACGCAACGCGCTTGCAACCAAAAATCTAGCGTTAAATTAAAATTATAAATAATGGAGATATAGTTCCGGGAGTCGGGAGTTTTTTTTTTTAAATTTTCGTCCTTTTAATGACTATAAGATATAGGCGAAAAACGAAATACCTTTTTTTCATCTTGAATTGTTTTTAACTCTTGCAATTTTTTATGTGCTAATAAACGCTGTCGATACATTTTTCTAGACATTACTTCGGATCGAATGAGCTATTGCACGTATTTTTAGGAGCGATCTCTATTTTTTATCATTTTCAACTTATTGCTTAGACTACCGGTCGAAGTCAGGCGAAGAGATTCATCTTACAATCGCGTAAGTATACCAAGAACTTCAAAAAAAAAAAACAAACTCAGGATAGTCACCAACTTCCTGACAAGACACGGCCCTTCAAGGTATTATATCCTCTTAAAGATGGAAAAGACTGACAATAAACGCTGTGGGTTTTGTGAAAGATCGAGCGAAACCTCAAAACATATAACGCTCTATGCAAATGATTGGAATTAACATGCCAAAGGCTAAAATATCTAGAAAGAGCATTCTTGACTCTCAAAGATATAAAGTTACTTGCCCCTAAAACATCTCCAACTTCGCGAAAAGTTTGAAAATTAAAGGAATCAGCTAATGCGGGATATACACAAAAGATGTTCCTAGGTCAGAGTGGGAGAATGGGCTACGTTGAGCCGAGTAATCCTATTCACTACAATACAACGCCTTAATTTTTTTATACAAAAATTTAAACCTAGATAAAAAAAATACTTTTATTTTAATTTATTGCTTTTACAATTATAAATTTAAATAATATTTAAATAAGTTATATTGATATTGCAAAGAGCGGATTATATGTAGCACACTTTAATTGAAATAAACGCAAACGTATGCACAAAAAAGTAATGGTTATGGAAAAAACATATAGGATATTATATTTTTGAAACAATACGTATATACAGAAATTATTTTTTTGAAAAGAACCATATCGCCTTAAAATTTTGGAATATATTATGACATTGGGTGCCGAGTTTGTATATAATGTCACTTTCGGTTCAAATTTTGATATTTTAAATGAAACATCCTGTATTTTTTAGGATTCAAATTCTACAACACATTTCTGTTATTAAACCTAAAAATGTCTAACGACCTCACATTATGCAGTTATATGGAAAGACAAATGAATATCAGAAAAAATAAATATGTTTAATTTAACTCCCTTCGAGCCTTTCCTCTAGGGTCATATTAATACCACTTCCTGCTTAACCAGAAAATTAACTTCTTAATTATGTACCTTTAAAAATTTTAACGGCACCACGTATATTAAACATTAGATTTAAGTAGGGCATATCTTTCTAAAAAATTTTGTTCATAAAGACCTTTATCTAAACCAATTTGATATAAGGCATAACTTGGAAAATTCGAATCCTTAAAAATATACAGGGTGTTCAATTCTATAATGTGACGAAACTGTTATATTTTCGGCAGTTAACTTTTGTTTCTTATGAATTTAGCGTGGCCTACTATTTGAAATAACATAAATTATTAAACATATTAAATTTTAACCGACTTTTTTAAAATACCCATTGACATATATACACTAAACAATTCTT